>APFE030724599.1:1042-55742 GCA_000404065.3 Pinus taeda
CAACAGATAAAAGTTATCTAATAGAAGTTACCTTGGCAATAGGAGAAAAAATATCACCAAAATCAATTCCCGGCACCTGGGAATAACCTTTTGCTACCAACCGAGCTTTGTATTTCTCCACCTTCCCTTCTGCATTTGTCTTCTTCTTGAACACCCATTTCTGCCAATGGGTTTCCTTCCAGCCGGCAACTCCACTAGATCCCAAGCCTCATTTTTGTGCAAAGATGCCATTTCATCAACCATGGCCTCTTTCCAGAGTTTTCCATCCTTTGAATCACTGCTTCCTTCATAGTTTTGATCATCATCAGTAAAAGACAAAGCAAAGTTTGAACAGAAAGTAGATGGACTATACCTTTCTGGCTGCCTTCTTTCTCGAGCTGATCTTTTCACAGCCGGAGTTTGTGGCTCTTCATCTTCTGATTCCTCCTCTGCTACAGAGTCTGATTCTTCCTCCTTTAGTTCAAACTCTATCTTCACAGGTTCCTTTGGTTGGACTTCATGTTTTATAACATCTTTCACCTCTCTAAACACCACATCTCGACTGTACACAACCTTCCGTGTGACTGGGTTCCAAAGCTTATAACCCTTTAAACCATCCTTATACCCAATAAAGATGCACTTTTCAGATTTACTATCCAGCTTGGTTTGTTTCTCCTTTGGAACATGTACATATGCATCACATCCAAATACCCTCAAATGTGAAAGAGAGGGTTTCTTACTAGTCCATACCTCTTATGGAGTTTTATCCTCCAACGCTGATGAAGGTGACCTGTTGACCAGGTAACATTCTATCTCTACCGCCTCTACCCAGAATTCCTGTCCTAACTCGGCACCACTGAGCATGCTTCTTTCCCTTTCCATCAATGTCTTGTTCATTCTTTCTGCAACTCCATTTTGCTGAGGTGTATATGGAGTAGTCTTATACCATGCTATACCACACTTCTTACATAATTCTTCAAATTCCTTACTGCAAAAATCTCCACTATTATCTGTCCTCAGCACCTTTACCTTCTTCTCTATCTAGTTTTCCACCAGAGCCTTAAATTCTTTAAACCTGTCAAAAACTTCAAATTTCTTCTTAAGGAAATATATCCATGTATTCCTTGAGTAGTCATCTATAAATGATACATAGTACATAGACTTACCCAGTGATGGAACCTTCACAGGTCCAAACACATCATTGTGCACAAGCTCTAATATTTGTTTTGCCCTCTTACCACCAGAGGCGAAACTCACCTGATTCTGCTTCCCATATACAAACTTTTCACAGAAATCAAAATACAGAGAGCTATTACTCATACCTTCTACCATACCTTTACCATGAAGTATTCGAAGGCCCTTCTCTCCAATATGTCCAAGCCTTTGATGCCACGGCATGTTCTTCTCTCCAAAGACCACTAGATTTTCTCCTCCACTTTCAAGAACCATAGAACTGTTGCACCCATCAACAACAGTGCTACCTTGTAGCTTGTACAGAGTTCTAGTCCGAACTCCCCCATTAGTACCAGTGTTCCCCAAACCATATTGTAGGTATCCTTCTTGAACACTCTTTTTACACCTGCATCATCCAGCTTGCTTACAGAAATAAGGTTTCTGGCTAATGCAGGAATATGCAAAACACCCAGAAGTTTTCTAACCCTTCCACCTTGAAACTTCAACTTTAATTTTCCTCAACCAACGATTCTAGCCTTCCTATCATCCCCTAAGAAGAAATCACCACCATCATATTTATCGTACTCGAAAAACCACTCTCTATGGAGAGTGAAGTGAAAGGATGCACCTGAGTCAATCAACCATGCCTCATGATCTACATGTGTACTTGAAGAAGCCAAGTGCACACCCCCACCTTCATCTGAGGTGGTTTTCGCCTCTGCAGAAGGAGCCTCATAAGATCTATTTCCTCTGTCAGGAGCTTTAGATTTACAGTCCCTTTTGTAGTTCCCTTCCTTTCCACATTTCCAGCACACCACCTTTATAGGTTTTCTTGGAGATTTAGATCTCCCTTTAGATTTAGATCTCCCACTCGATGACTTATTTTTGTTTTTGTTCTAGGTATGCCCTTGTACAGACAAGGCATCACCATTTTGGCTCTCCATATTTTTCCGTCTCATCTCCTCCGTCAGGAAGGATGAGACTATTTCATTAAAATGCAAGGTAGTTGCATTACTACCTATTGCAATAACCAAACTATCCCACGAATCTGGTACAAAACACAAAAACCTGATGCACTTATCTTCATCTGAAATTTTAATATCAATAGATGCTAACTGACTTACCACAATATTAAATGCATTCAGATGCTTTGTCACTGAGTCTCCATCTTTCATCCTCAGGTTATAGAGCTTTTTCCACAGGAACAGTTTATTCACCAGAGACTTAGATTGGTACAAAGTCCCTAACTTGTCCCACAAAGCCTTCGCCATAGCTTCCCCTGATACATTCAGCAATACTGAAAATCTGAGACACACAATTGTATTGTGCTCTTTGCCTTCCAATCCAACTTCTTCCATTCTTCATCAGACACTCCTGTTGGTTTAGTACCCAGATCTACCGTGATCCACTAGTCTTTATCCACCAATAGATCCTCCATCTTGAGTTTCCACAACTCAAAACTCTAACCATTAAATTTATTGATCTTTATCTTTCCATTGCGCGCCATCTTCTTTCACCACCAGAATCAATCTTGCAGATCTCCCACTGAACAGGGTCTACCACAGGCCCGAGCGAAACCCCTCAACAAAAAAGGCGTCCCCTTGAAGCTAAAACTCCTTTGATACGAAATGTAGGTTTTAACCCCATACAGGAATTACCTGCATACGAATTCTAAAACACAAAAAATAAAAAATGTGAGATCATAACACATAAAACACATATACATAGAGATTTTCCCTTGGATCCCAAAACCGAGACTACCAGCTTGATTTTCATTTTTTTTGTTATGTTCCTTTCAATGTTACAATACATATTTATACATGCCGAAGCATTCAATACCATGGACCGAAAACCATCGCTTCCAATACCATGGACCAAAAACCATCTCGTCCAATACCATGGACCAAAAACCATCACGTCCAAAAAACATGTGCAAAAATCATGCACAAAACCATAGGTGGGTCTGCCCAACCTAAAATAGGGCCTAAAACCAAAATTTCTCAGGGCGCTGCCCTGGACCCCATAAAGTGGGGTTACAGGATCCCTTCAAACCCCCTGTTAACTACGTGGAAAGAATATAACACAACCCAACAATATTTTCTTTCAACATATCCAAGATTTTCTTACAGTCATCGTTCCAGCAGAACGTGACATCCTTCTTCAACAATTTTTCCATCGGCGCGGTGATTTGGGCATAGCTTTTGATAAACTTTATGTAATATCCTGTATGTCCCAGAGTAGTGCGAAGCTGTTTCACACTCCTCAATGCTTCCAAGTTTAGTATCACCATGATCTTCACGGGGTCTACCATTAGCCCTTGTCTACAAACCACATGCCCCAATAGGTTCCCAAAAGGAACGCAAAAAAAACACTTCATGAGATTGAGCGTGATCTGGTATCTTTGACAAGTATCCAGCATCGAGTGCAAGCTTGCTACATGGCGCTTAACCAACCCAAATACAGTTGAGTCATTAAAATATACCTCCAGTAACTTATGAATAAATTCCTTAAATTTTGCAACAAACACGCGTGAAAAGATTGCAAGCACATTCTTTAATCCAAACGACATTACAATGTATTGGAAACAACCCCTTTCAGTCGTGAAGGTTGTCTTGCTCCTATCCTCTGGCGCGATTTTGATTTGGTGTTACCCAGAGAACCCATAAGTGAAGGAATATGCTTTGTGGCCACCTACATTTTCCAACACTTCACCTATGAACAGAGTTGGGAAAGGATCACGCACACAAGCATCATTCAGTTTTCTGAGATCCATGCATATCCTTCTCTCATCCTTTTTCTTCTTCTCTTGCACCACCATTGGGCTTACCCAATCAGATTCTTCCACAGGCTCAATCATGCTCGCTGCTAGCATCTTGTCTAGGTCTAAGCAAACCTTCTCCTTGTATTTCAGATTGAGGTGGTAATGCCTCTGCTTAACTGGCTTCGCATCGGGCTTTAACGTGATCTTCATTACTCCTAGGTCTCTGATTATTCCTTTCATATCCGTAAACTTGGTATGGAATAAGTCCTGATATCCGCTGAGCAATTCAATGACCTTATCCATCATCGTGTCATCCCAGTAGTCTCTAATCTTCGCGAATTTGGGTTCTCCCTCCATACCAATGCTCACTTGTTTTGTTTTCACCGGCACAGTTATATCAGGGTTCTCAATCTATGGTCCTTGAACCTCGTAGTGGCCTTTTGTTTCTAAAATGTTAATGTTCTGCTGATCCTCGTCCTCTGCTTCGACAGTTATATTATAACATTTAAGTGTGTGACACAGCTGAGTAGCCCATTCAAGCTGAATCAGGTCTAAAGGATCATGTGGTATCTTAAAGATGGTTGCTTTCACCTCTTGTAGCACTTCATCAATACTGTCAAACCCATCCTCAAAACTGAATGTCATTATGAATCCTTCACACAGGCTATCCCATTCGCCTATCCCATGGTGGAGCTATGCTTCTATATACCAATTCATTTGGATAACATCCAAGGTATGATAGAATAGGTGCACCCACTCAGGCTGGGGCTTTTCTCTATAAGCCTGTGTCCATTTGGCCAAATGCACGTGCAGGTCATTCTGCCCATCGTATTTTTATGTCAATCACATCTTAGGCTTCCCAATTCGTGTTCTCATCATCTTCCTACATTCGCACCAATCATCAAAGCTTCCCTTGTGCATACCCCACCATCTTGCGGGCATAGCGCGCAGTGCCCAGTCCAAGGTTTAGAAGCCCTACTTTTATGGTAACTCCCTTTCAAATGCATCGAAGAAGATATATACCTCATTTAGACCATCATAAATAGGCATATTTCTTACCTCTGATGGCACACAACACAATCATCATGTTGCAATTCAGCTTAGTTACTTCATGTAACCGATTCTTCCAACTTTCTATTTCTTCGTCAGAGTCCGAAGTGCAGGAACTCTCATGATCCCACATAATCCGTCCATCCATAGTGGGATTCACCCAATCTTGGTCTCGTGCTGTTATCTTATAGATATAGTCCAATTCGTCATCACGGACGAGTTCAGTATAGCACGATCCTTCAGCAAGATCGAGGGGTATTATTATGCACACTGATTTCTTCTCAAAGATCATCTTTCGCTTCTTCAGATTGATTACCCCATTCATATCAATAGCCCAATCAATTCCTAGGAGCGCAGGGTAGGGATTGTTGTCATCCACTATCTCTATTACTTCAAAATCCGCCAGTGTGCTCGCTCCCTCAATATCCACAACACCCCCAGCAGTCGCCCCATGGGGATGATTTTCTGTTGATTCACCATCCTTAGTTGAATCAGAGACCATTGTAGCACAAGTCTCCCCATTATCTCCCAAGTATGCTTTGGTAGGAAATTCACATCTGACCCCAGGTCCAAAATGACCTAATCCATTTCAAACTCTCATATCTGTGCAATCAGTCTCATCTCCCGACCCATCCTTGTTTTATGCTTGACAATTTTTTGTACTACGCATGGTTCCAGTGCATATATTTATGAGTTCTTGTAACCCTTTCACAGCATTACTGTCACACAGTAACTTCATATAGGTTTCCAGTAAAGTTGTGAGCATAGAGGGGTCCATCGCTGGCTGAGGCTTATCCTTGCTTCCTGAGGTGAAGGTCTCAGCGAAGCTCTTCTTAGCTTCCATGAATGTTTCACGAGCGCACTCAAAATTGAACTCAAGCTCTTTTGTCGGGGCTTTGCAAACCCGTGTACTATCTTCGGGCTGTTTCCTCTTGTCATCACCTGTCGTGATATCACTTCAGAGTACTATATTTACGTTTGGATCTTCCTCATGCGGCTCAGATCTCACCATCTATAAATTCTGAGTCGGCAGAGGTGGTAGCACCCCTTTTTCATGTATCCTAGCTATCATCGTAGGACAATATTCCATTTCATGATAAAAAAACATGCAATACTTGCATGACGGATGTGTTGGATTAGTGAAATTGTGGGCATAGTGTCCCGGTCCTCCGGAATTGTAGCAAATCAACTGTCCTCAACCTCTACCAGGTCCTCCTCCACCTCGACCTCATCTACACCCCTCAAATCCTGTCCATGCCATCCCTGCATTATGGTCAAGGGGCCGCGTTTTAGCCTGAACCCTGTAGGTGGGAGTTCTATCCATCATGAGTTTATAGCTCCTGCAAGTATGCTCATCATGTCCTACCGACCTACCAAAGTTGCATAATAGTTGTTGTGGTGCTTGTACATACTTTTGTAGCAAGTGACAGTTATCCATGGCATGTTATCCAACTACCTGATAGATAGTGCACCATAATGCAGGCCGCGCGCTAGGTCCTGCTTGAGCTTTTGGCCTTAAAGGCATCGGTCCTCCTCCTGCAATGTAATTTGCAAAGACTAGGCAATGGTCTTTGTCATTACCCTGACTCTTGCATTTCAAGCACCATACCTCCTCGCGTATCTCTGGCTGAACCATCCTGTCGTGCTTCAGACTCTACATCTCAAGGCACAAATTCTTCACCTGCGCATGGATCTGCTGAACTCTTAGATTAGGATCTTGCATCGAAGTCTCATGTAGTCTCATGGAAATCTCCAAGGCCTCTTCCTAATTTGTTATCTTCTATTGCGACAACACACTCCTTAGGTGTGGTAGTAGCGAAGCCACAAACAACTCATGATGTTTTCCATCTGTCAAATTCAAGTTGGCTTCACGGATTGTACATTTCATCCTCTGATCTAGTTTCCAAGGCATCTTTCCTGGTTGCATCATGATCTCTTTGAATCCCACAATCGACTGCACCTCGGATTTAGGCCTGCTAAATTCCCTATTTAGTGCTGCCTGGATGTTTTCTACTCCAGCATTCGGGTTATCGTTAGAATACTTAATATACCAGGTTAGCGCACGATCTTGCAAAGCACTAACTAGTGTCACCTTCTTTATATGATCATCTGTAACACCTTGAGCTTCCCATACAACCCTCACAACAAACCATAATTGGTCTGGATCCTCATTTCCCAAGCCTTTTAACAAAGGAAACTTCACTATATTTTCCATATTGAACCTCGGTGGAGGTGGAGGTGGTATGGGTGAACTTGGAGGCGACGGTGGTGAAATCGGAGGTGGTGTGGGTGGAGGTGGTATTCGCGAGAATCCTTGTCTTATTATCTGAATGGCATTTCACGGAGAAACCTTCGCTATCCCTTCTTCATCTCTTCGCAGACGTGAAATCAAGGGGCTATACTTCAGACCCTTTTTTCCTTCTTTCCTATAAGTTTTTCCGCTTCGCATAGTCCCAAACATCAAGGTAGCTGCATAACCTTTTTTCACACAACAACATTTTAATCCAAGTATTTTAAGATTTTATGTACTTGCCTCGTGGTCCTTTTGAAAAAATGTCGCTCTGCCTCACTATAGCTATCTGAGGTGTCGACCTCAAATTTAGTCACAGATCCTCCTATGATGCAATCGAGCCAATAATTGATAGTGCGGGTGGTCTTATCGTCTAATGCTTCCAACCTTCACACTAGCTCTAGGGTCCACACAATAGGACCGTCAAGTTTCCACCTTCCTTGGCTATCTACTAGCTTCATTATCAACTTGTATAGCTCAATAGGGAAAGAGCAGAAAAAGATCTCATGGAGCTCTGTATACAGGTACTGATCTAACCACCGTTCCTTTGTTAGTCGCGGGTTTCTGTTCTCCTATGCCGTGAATTCATTGATCTTTCTATCCAACTAGTCTCCAATCTCCTTCTTGGTTGGATTCCAGTGATATCACATCACACATATCTTATGCAGATTCCAGTCCTGGCAATGGAACCATTTGTTGGCTTGAGGGGGCATGACCCAGGTTCAATGTTATTTAGCCAAACAAATCCCCACACTACTGGCACTTTCAGCATCATCCTGTGGAGTGCAGACCAAAGTCTCACCTGAAGCAGTAAGGGGGGATGCTGGAACCAAGTTTCTGCACCCTGAGATGGTTGTGATGTCGTTTGATATCTTCTATCCCTGCCTTCGCGCAAGTGATCTTGCTTTAGGGATTGTAAGACAAACCCTCTATTTCAGCTTTCAATACCTTCGAAAAAGTATATGATCAACCTTTGAGTAGCCCTAACCTGGGGCTCAAGTACTTTCGCACTGCTATGGCAGTGCACCGTACAGATTCCTCAATTACCCTAAGTGATTTTCTTATTTTCCCAAATACTTAAGTTTATCACCGCGTAATCAGATATTCGTAATTGTGTTTAATTATTCAATGTAACTGTATTCATTCGCACAACATAGAAGCATAACAAAGGAAATTCATGCAAAAAATATACAAACCCATCAACAGAACAAATACACAGAAATTGTAGAACTACTCCTTTTATTAATATCTTCCAAGTGTTACAGACTCTATTCATCCCACGCACACAGCTATAGGGGTCCGCGCACTCAGCTATGGACTTCTACCCTAGGCCTCTGCACATTTAGCTACAGAGCCTCTACCTACACTACAACCCAAGACTTAGACTTCTTGCTCTAAAGCTATGACTTTCTTACTTCTTCGATCAATTCCTCTAACTACTTAGAGCTTAGCTCTTTATATACAATCCCATGGTCTGCGGACCATGGGTAGATCTCTTACAACCGACTTTACTTTACAAAACTGAGGGTGGACTACCCTTTGTGATAAATAATACCTTCACGCTCCGCGACCAAAAAATGCAGAGTCTTTACAATAATATTACAAAAACATGGGCTTTTATCCCCAAAACTGCCCTTGGGGGATCCCGCTCCCAACACAGAGAAAGGAGTAAATCACTCAATCACCTCACATTAATGGACACCAATCATTTTAATAGCCAAGAAGGATGCAAATTGGTGAATGTGTATGGGCTACAGAGCTTTGAACAAGATTACACTCAAGAATCAATGCTCTTTTCCCAAGATTAATGATTTTTTGGATTAGTTGCAACATGAAAAATACTTCATCAAATTGGATCTCAAATCGGTATACCATTAGGTACAAGTTAAATAACAAGACACATAGAATACTACCTTCAAGATAAGGCAAGGTATATATGAATGGATGATAATGTATTTTTCTTTATGCCATGCACCAACCACATCTATGTCATTGACGACTGTTGTATTTTCTCTCTTTCGAAAGCCATTTGCTATAATGTATTTAGATGGATTATTAGTTTATATATTTACATAAGAAGAGAATATATCACATCTCATTTCAATGTTTCAAATCGAAAATGGAATTATTCTAATTAACTTTATGAAATATGATTTTTCTCAATAACCATTGTAGTATTTCAGGTATGTGATTAGTAGGGGAACTCAAAATATATCTACTGACATTGTAAATCATTCTAAATTGGAGAGTACCTACTAGTTTCATTGAAGTTAAGAGATTTGTTGGTGTATCATGGCTCATAATAAAGTATATAAAATCATTCTCAATGGTAGTTATTCCCCTCTCTTGCATAATGACAAATGTTAAGGATTTCTAGTGTGGAAAAAATGAACAATTTTTTTTAATTAAAATAGAATATTAGTCAAGCACCATTTTTTATGTTCCTAAATTTGTGGAATCCTTTCAGAGTGCATATAAATGCAAGTGAAAATGTTATTTGTGTGGTCTTGATGTAGGGAGGTAAGCCAATATGTTATAATTTTGAAATGTTTCACAGAATCCCGAACTACCCTATTTATGATAATGAACTCTATGTCTTCATTCAAGATTTTAAAAAATTGAAGTGCTATTTGATGGTAAATAAAACCATTTTCCACACTAATCACTAGCCAATATAGTATTTATAGGCCTAAATTAAGATTTATCAAACTAGATACTGCAAGTAGATAGGTCGTTTGCACTAATTTCATATAGTCATCAAATATAAGAAGGGAAATGCTAATAAGTTGGAAAACATACTTTTAAGTCCACCCACATGAAATATTATATCTTTGGGAACTGTTATGCACATGGAGCATTTTACCCATGTTGAATACAAAGACACATACATGGAATATTAATACTTGAAAGAGGTGTTTTAGTAGCAATAAAGCCAAATTCATGTAGAAGGTGGGAGGGTAAGGCTAACAATTACCTCTATAATTTTTTTATCAACATGCTAAACAAGTTCCATATTCCTAAAGGTGAAATATTGTGACTTATCAGATAGCCTAACAGCTCCAATATTGCAAAACATTTTGGTGTTGGGAAGAGAGATACCAACTTACGAAAGTATGTGTATTGATCCTAATGTAAGCATATGTAGCTCAAAATATTACAAGTTGCATACTTTGTTGCACCAACAAGAATAGTAATAGAAATAAAGGTTTTTACCATCCTTTAGGTGTTCCTACTCAACTATAGGATAACATCTCCATGGATTTTTTGGGCTCTTTTCTAAAAACTATGATGGGACATGACTATCTATCTTTTGTAGTTTACTAGTCAGCAAGAAATATGCATTCATATGCCTTAGTAAAAGATCATCAAAGGAAAAAGAACAACATACATGTTTTTTTATAGTTCTAGGTGCACTTTGGGATACCAAGGAGTATAATCTCAATATTATAGGAAATTTGAAGTCTAAAATGAGCCTTGTAAAAAAATAATAAAATATATAATAAAATAATAAAAATAGTCACAAATTTTCAAATAAAGGGAAAAATATATTCTCTTTTTTAATTGTGTTTTTGACTTATATCCATACCGGTTTAATAAACTTTTCAGTGTAGGTACTCTTGGATGTAGAGTTAAATTATGCATCCAAAAAATTCCAACTATACATAATTTAGATAAACTCAAAGTGCAACAAACTATAAATAGATGAAAAAGATGTTTGTTGAAAATAAATATATTTTTCATGTATCCTCTCATTTTTTATATACCCACAGTGATACAAACTTGAAATGCATGAAAAAATATGTTTCTTAAAAAGAAACACATTCTTCATGTTTTCCACTTTGTCTCATTTTTGGTCTATCAAAGGTATACAAAGTGGGTATTTGTTGGATGCAATATTTAATTCCACATCCAACTAGTGCCTACACTTGAAATATGACCAAATATTTAAGATATAAGCCAAAAGTATGATCAAAAGTATGTATTATATATATATATATATTATATATAATATATATATAATATATATTCCGCTTGCCTCCAAAAAAATTTACCCTTCAGGTTAACATCATCATCTTGGTCCTATTGGTTCTTTTAAAGTTTATTTCGGGAGTATTTTTTTTTTTAAGCCTATTTTTTGACTCCAAAATTCCCATTATGATGCCTTTTGAACCACATTTTGGGAATATGACACTAAGTTTAACAAATTTTTAATGTTCCATTCATAGACAAATGTGTAAATGAAACTTGTCAACAAGACATTGGTTCAAGTTTTGAGGGGTTACAATTAAAAACATCGAAAAATATGTGATGAAAATTTGGTTTATATCCATTATTCTTAAACTAAGATATCCAAACTTCTACACACTTATTACAATAATAAGCAAATGAAATTCGAGATGGAAAATGAACTTGGGAGTTATATATTGTCACCATTTATAGATTTATCTTACTAACAATGGTATCTAGGGCCTAAGTCATGGATGAATGCAAGGCTAATGTATTGGGCCATAACATTTTCCTTTTGGATTCTTTGGTCATGTGTATGTCCCTAAGCCATCACACATACTCCAAATAGGTCATATATAGGTTAAACATAGGACATAGTTTCCATTTAGGAGTTTAGTGCCAAGGATGACCCATATGACTAAGGCCATGGTAAAGTTCCAAAATGTATGGCATTGGGCTATAACATTATCTCTAGATCTCATGGGCCATGCATGGTGCCTCAACCCACTAATAGGCCCTACATAGTCACCATTTCAATCTATATGAACCATGGATAGCTACCATGACCTCATCCATGGGCTAGGCTAAAAATAAAGGGTCCTAGGCCATAAAATCTAATCAAGGGACTCATGGGACATATGTCATGCCTCTAAATACTAGGCATGCCTTGTATAAATAATATTTGGCTTACAGGTGTGCCATGGTCAACATTTCATGGTTTACAACACCATGGATGAATCGTCAAGTCCCCGCCCCCCCCCCCCCCCCCCCCCCCACAAGTTTAAGTTTAAAAGGTAGGACCAATTACCTACAAATTTACTCTAGATCTTGTGAACAATGTATAATTTTATGGATCACTAGATATCCATTATGTAAGGAAAATTTAACTATTGTGTGAGATATGGTCATCATATTGAGTATTACATAATAAGAGGTCATCAACATGTCTATTCCATGGTCCAAGCCCAACATCCATAGCATTATACTATTCAAGGCCACAAGCAATCACATATGCCATGGCCATTTACATATTCGCAACTCAAACATTGTTTCTCGTGGTCTCATTTAGATCCAAACCCAAAACATAAGCCATAACATTTTCCTCTTATTCTTGTGGCCCATTTGAACCATTCTAATAAAACATGCATGCCCTACATATGGAGGTATTATCCTATGCATGCGAACTATCAATTTTTTTTTCCTCGCATGAGTTTGTTTTCAAGAAACAAGCTGAAAACTATTGTCCCAAGATCATCAACCATGTGTAAATCCACAAACATCCATAAAACCTTGTAAGGATAATGTTTGTTACATGATTGTACTAAAGCATACAATCATTGGTAGTAGTAAGGAAGTGGTTGATGGCCCAAGAATTGTTCATAAGACCATATGTCCACTATTGACACAACTCAAGGTATATCAACTTATGCTTTGGGCATTAGTCAAATATGTTATGTGCTATGATTCTGTACCATACACTATAGACATTTTCATTAACAAATAGGTGTATCATTCAATAGATATAAACAAGTTACTTACCACTATAGAGGGACAAAATAATGAATTTTTAGCATCTAACAAAGAAGATGACTTAAATTCATTTGTTGAGGAAAATGTTGCCATTGAATCAAAGAACAAATAGGATGTCTATTTCACAAACAATGTTAATGATGATGATGATGATGATGGTTAACGTCCACTGAGACCAAATTGGTCTATCGGACCTACAATTTTCTTAATTTTTACTTGTCTGGCTCCTCGTCTTTCTTGGCGAGATTGGTGTTGTAGCTTTCTTTCTTTTCTCTACAGTCTTCCAACTTCCTTTGTCTTGCATCTCCTTCATCTCTTCTGGTTCTTGGGACATTGGTGTCTTAGCTTCGCGATCTATAGTCAGAGAAGTTTGGTTTAGCAGATCTTCTTTGCTGTTAAATGAAGATTTATTTTCTGCTGTATTCAAATCCTCGTAACTGTTGATTTGTTGGGGCGAGCTTTCTCCTTGCTTGCTTTGAGAATTGTTTCCTTCTTCCTTGATTTCTTGTGACTCAGAGTTTTCTCTAGAATATTCTTCTTTGATGACAGTGTAGTGTTCTTTATGTGCTCCTTCCCACCATGTAGATCTGTGGTGATTTTTTCTAGCAAAAATTTTCTCAGAGGCTTTTGGGCAATTTTTGGCTAGATGCCCTGTCTCAAAGCACGATCGACATCTGAAGAGGACACTTTCATAATCAAGCTTCTGGTTCCACACATAGTCTTTACTTGTTAGGTTTATTTCAGCTGGGAATCCGGTGCTGAAATCCATTTCCACATAGATGCGTGCGTAGGTGGTTCTGGCATATTCCTTTGTTTCTGGACACCTGCAGTAAAATTTCCCAATTGCATTTCCGATGGCTTTTAGCGAGGAGAGATTCCAGAGATGCAAGGGTAGGCTTGGCAATCTCACCCAAACTGGCGCTGAGGTTATCACTGCTGTAGAGGGATTGAATGATGGGTTCCATGGCTTCATGAATAGGCCTGATTTTTCCCAAAACCAAGGGCCGGAATCTAGAATACGTTGTCTGCTTTCAGGATTTTCAAAATCTACTATAAAGAAACCTCTAGCACAGGGGTAGATATTAATTTCATCAGAAATGATAGGCTTCCATACCTCCGAGATCCAATTTTGAAGCGCTATCAGCCGCGGCCAAAAACCATTGAATCGGCAAATTAGGGCACTTTCGGAGAACTTCAAAGCTTCATCGAGTGAGTCCTGGACCACTTGGATAGTGGGAGCTGGGGCTTCACTCACAATATGGGCAGGAGATTGCCCTCCAGGGGCGGATGAGCCACCAGTTATTTTTGCAAAGCTCGGAGCCATATTTTACGCAGATCTGCACCAGATCTATAGACCTTCCGCAGAAACCCTTCGAACCGGATAATAGTAATACGATTATGCCAGGTATAATGATGAGTATTTCTGCAAAAACCCTTTCCAGAAACCCTTCCCACGGGAGAAACGACCGTAGAACACCAATGCTGAGTGAAATTATGCAGCCACGGTTGATTATGGATTAATCATCGAGCCGCAGAAGAAGATCATCGAGCCGTAGAAGAAGAGGCGACGAAGATCATCGAGGTTACAAAAAAATTTTGCAGTGCATAATTTTACCAAAAATTTGCGCATGGAAGAATTTGATCTCTCCGCAAATGATAGATCATGCGTTGGATACGTAATTATCTCACCACAGACACCACATCGCCTTAGTCTTCACCGCCTCTGCCGTCGCCGCCTTAAAGCACCGAAGTTCGAAGGGTCAACATCGTCTGGCTGGCCTCATCAATACCGAAGAGGCAAAACTAATCTACGTAACAGAGGTGCTCAACAGAGTTGGGACATCCCACTCTTGGCTTTATTTGTGAATGTAACTCGGCAGCTACAGCAGTTTACCGATTTGTTTTTCTTTACTGTTTCTTTGGAGTGGTATCAGACACCCTTAGCCTTCGACAACAGATCTGGGGGCGATCGCACAAGAGGCGATCTGGAGCCGCAGAACCCGATCTGGAGCCGCAGAAGCCAGAAGAGGAGGCGATCTGGAGCCGCAGAGCCGCAGAGCGATCTGGAAAATTTGATAGTCCTGGAGCCGTAGAAAATGGTGTTAAAGCAAGTAAATGCTTAATAGTTTAAAGTTTATGTAGATAAATTATTATAAATACATTGAATGATAGGGGACTAAAGAGAGAGCATTATTTTAATATAAATAAATTTATTTATAGTTAATGCTAAAAATATATATTTAGATTAATGATTAAAATATAATATCTAATATCTATAAAATATCTATATATATATATATATAATCTATCTATATATATATAATATATATATTATATATATAAATATATATATATATATATATAATATATAATTTAAGATCATTAAATATAATGAAATTGGTTTTAAATGAAATGATTGAGTCAAGGCTTAGAATAATTTTTATTTATTTATTTATTTTTGCCATAATTATCAGGATATTAGGTAAAAAAAACTATATTATTCATATCATTAATAGTATAAATTATTTTAGGAATAATTTTATATTCATATCCAAAAGTTTCAAACGATAACAATATGATAAATTGTGGAAGTTTCTACTCTCAAAAAAGGATATCGTTGCTGAGATACGTAATGGAAATTCATGTTGAGGAATGAGTGAATGATAGCTACTTCTTGAGATAAAAAATATAGTGCCAAAAATTCCACATCATGGCTAGTGTACATAATTTTTCTCAATCACAATTTCAAACCTTCCTACGTGCATCTCCAGAATAGATCTTCCTCCTCTTCTACATGGAGTAACATCAAACCTTCTTTGGTATTCGACTATTATGCCTCTCTAGCCTTGAAAATTGAAACAACATCATACTCATTCATTTACCCATAGTTCAATTAGTTGATAAACATAATAAATTCAATTAAAATTGACCCTTTTTTTGTAATATGAGATGATTTGTATTATATTACTTTGAGAAAAAAAATTAAGTACAATACAGATGGATTGATCTTGTCTACTGGATGGATGGATGATCCTATAGCTGCAAGTAGGTCTTTAGTTTGCAGGTGCTTAATATGAGTTATAGGAGAGGATTAATCTGCTATGGCTGACTAAGGATGAGTGGTGGCTAGAATCATCTTGATATTGTCATCCATGTCATTCAACTTATCCTCCATGTTGTCCATTCTTTCTAGGATATCTGACATGAAAATGATGGTCTCCTACTAGGTGTTAAACCTATTTGTGAATTTTCAGTCCATGAGTATTTTTATATGCAAATATAGTTGATATATTCATGTAAGTAGAGGTTCGTACCCTAATGAAGTTTCACATTTTGGGAATCAAGTCCTATGTTTCGTGCTCCATAGATCACTTGGCATGAATATTATGGCCTAATGAACCTACCCTTCAATGTTAGGAATGGCTCACCACATGACCTTTGGAACGAGACATTGATAGTGTTCCATGGTGGATCTAGTGGAATCTTAAGCAAGAGAGACATGCAGAGTGGATAGAGTAGGAGAGAGGAGCTAAGTGAGTATTCCTCAGTGACAAATCATAATGGAGGTATCAGAGGAACATAAAACAATTTTTGAATGAGAGGTGTGGGGGGGAATATGGTTTTTGAGAGAAACAATTAGGTTAGAAGTAATAGTAAAGTAGGGAGATTCTAAGCCTTACGAATGAAAGCAATTGGAGAGGATTAAATCTTGAGGAGGCATATTTGAGGGAAACTATGAAAAAAACCAAGCCAGGAAAGAGAGCATAGAGGTGGAAGATGAAATTGTGAACCAGAGTAAGAACAAAGGTTAGGAAAAGGAGCTAACCTTGGAATGTGTTGTAGGGAGTGTGAGTAAGGAAATGAAACCTGATCGATAGAGATCCATGCAGTGGAAAGAAATGGATTATAATAGAAATTAAATATCCTAAGGGGCTAGTAGAGATGGTGAATGATAGATATTGCATGACATTTTTTGGGAGTTGTCATCAATATATCACTGGAATAGCCTAGGAGTTGATTCAATGATTTAAAGGCTACCAAAAATTGTTTTATTTTTTGTTGAATGATCCTAAAAGAGATCAGCCACTTCTTAAAATTATTTTATTTCACTCACCTTCTCAGAGCTATGAATGTGAGGCTGAATCAAAGAGTATGATATCAACCAAACCATAGGCAACCTAGCTCCTCTCACATGAATGCTTTATAGACCTTAAACATTATCTACTTCTCAAAGTTGGCATAGTGAAAAAATGTATACCATGTAGATTTCAAATTATGGGTAGCCTTCCTCCTTCTCATGTGAGGATTACATGTAACGGTCAGTTAGATAACTTGTTGACTTGCAAAAACTTTTGGGAGCTCTGTTTTGTGGGGAAATGTCCTCACATTATTTTTCTAATGAATTCTTATATTTATTCCCATCAATAATCCAAAACCTCTAAGGTGAAGTTAATCCCTTCATTAGCCATATTGTCTACTAACTTGTTACCTTTTATAAGGATATGTTGGAGAATAAATGCATTGAAGGTTAGGAGTTGTTTTGTGATATTCTATTGGCTAGGCAAAAATCACCACCCTTCAATAAGTTTAGCTAGAGTGGAGCACATTTATATTATCCTAAGCATGCTAATAATGATTTTAGAGTCACCTTCGATAAAAAGTATGTATATGCCTAGTCTAATTGGGTTCTTTTATTCCTTCTTCTAACTATCATAGAGTTTTATAGTGTTGTTGTTATGGTCAATGGTGTCTATGTACACATGTTGAATGTCCCCATTTTCATTTCTAAACACTCCACCATAGTTGGAAAAGTCAAGGGTTTCCCTTCAATGTGTCATCAAAATGGATTTTTATGAAACCTTTTGGAGGAGGTGCCCAATGGTTTGGAAGGTCTTGTTTTGAGGATTAGGGATATTGTCACTTGTCGTCTTTAATTGATGCAGATTTACTAGAGTGAACATGGATGCTTTTGAAGGGTCACATTCACAATATTGGGTATGCTATGGGGAAATAAGAATGGTTTATTTTAATTTATCCATATTGTTTTCTGATACCATTTTTAGAGTTATTGGGGTGTCTTTGAAGATCTTTTCATTGTACTCTCTCTAGATTTACTAGAATAAAAAACCTGGGAATAGTTGTCGTACCTTGTGAATTATTTGATTCTTGAAAGGTGTAGAGTGCCAGTGCTCCAAGGTTTTTTTTTGAATTATTTTACCTTTGATTATTTTCATGAATATGATTTTTGTGAAGTCCCATAATTTTTAGGTAACTCTAAAATCATTCAAAATATGTTCCATTATTTCAATGTGGGTGTAACATAGTGAGAATTATGTTGGGCTATGAAATCCTTGTTTTTGGAGACTACCCCAGTTGAGAGTTTTGTTGTGAGGAAGAAACTAGAATAAGAGTGATATTTTTGTGTCAACGTTGCATCTTCCATATCCACACTCCTAAGTTCTCCTCCATTAGAGCCTATTAGCTTGTGAAAATGTCGTAGGCCTATTTGATATTGTATTCCTTTTTGTGGTTATGTACCCATCTTAGCATGTCATTCCCATTTTCAGTTTTTCATTTTTATTTGTACTAGCTCCTGATACATGGATTCATAATTCTCAAAGTTGATATGTGAGTTCTCTCTTGGGCTAATATCCCATAGCCCTAGCGGGGTTGCTCCACAATTTTGTTCCTGTAATTTATTAGAATTTTTTTTCTTTGCTACATTTCAACCTTGAGATTAATTATTTTTGCACCTTGATCTAGTAAGGGTTATTATTTCTATGAGTCATCCCTGAATAAGGCTACGTTTCCACTGCATATTTCCTAGAAGTTGTGGTTTTGTATAAGATGCTTGTTGCTCTAAGTTTGATTCCAGAGGTGTGATCATTTAATTTGTCCCTACAGCTAGACGATTTGATTATTGTTGATATGAGGAACATATTTACATGTCCATATCCTTCTCCATATAACATGTGGGTTTTTCAGCCACCTCCACTAGATCTTGGCATCCATTACATTGCTTCATATTTCTAGGTCCTAGAGACATAGTCCTCCCATATATTTACATTTGCATAACTTTACCCATTTGGCAAATGCCCATTTTTTTTTTTATCTTTTTTGGCTACTCCGCATAGAAAATTTCTTTGGGTGGATCATATTTTGATAAGAAAATTCTTAGGAATTGTTAGGGATAATATGTACTATAGAGGAAAGCTCTAAAGAACAAATTTAATAAGGATGATTCCTCTTACAAGATCCAGGGCTTTAAAGCTCCAACAAGATATTTTATTTGCCACTTTGGAGACTAGGTCTTCTTAGACCTTGATGCGAAGAGGTTTTTGCACCAAAGAGATGCCTAAATATTTAGCTAGAACAAAGCTTTGATGAAAGCAAGGAATTTGGAAATGTGGGCTTAGATGGGAATAAGGGCGTTGAAGATAAATATTTTATATTTTATCATATTTATGTTAACTTTTGAAGAATTAGTGAAGTTGACAAGAATTGATTGGTAAATTGAGACTCCTTTGATGGTTGGTTGACCCATGAGGAGGGTATCATAAAAAAACATTTGGTGAGAGGAAGATGGAAAATCTGGTCTATTAGATAAGCCTTTTAGGGATCCAATGGAGATGGCATGAATTATGTATCTATCTGGGCTTTTGGCCATGACTAGGAATAGTTATGGTGAAAGTGGATCTCCCTGGCACATGCCTCTATGTGGAAAAAAGCATGTGAGGGGTATCCATTGAAAAGGATTGAGAAGGAGGATTTGGGAATGAGGCGTGATATCTGGGAGATACATGTTTCTTTGAAATAAATGTATTTTAGCATGTGATATATATAATTCCAACTGAGCTCGTCAACGGCCTTTGACATGTCAGATTTGATAATCATGCCTGCATATTTTTTCATAAGGAGTGAATGGATTTGGTCTTTGGTGATGATGATGCTATTAAGGTTTGTATATATTCAGCATAACTGGATTATTTACGGGAGACGATGAGGGATAAGAAAAGGGTTAATCCTAACTTCTATGAATCTAGATATACGTTTATAAATTACATTACATAGGGAGTTAATTCTAAATTAGGTGACGTATCCTAATTTGGAATGCTTGGGGATAAGGATTAAGAAGGTGGCATTAATGTTAGAGGGGATGATTTCTATTTTTCTTGAGTATTTTGGGAGCTGAGTGACCTCATTTTCCATGATGTCCCAACACTCTTAAAAAAAAGCTATTGTGAAATTGTCAAGCCCTGTGGCTTTGTACTTGGGCATTCTCATAATTATTTCTTTCATTTCCATTGTTGTTATTTCCTTAATCAACATTGCATTTTGTTCCTTAGTGATTATTTTGAGAATATGGGATGTAATTTTCTTAATGGTTGGAGTTATATATTAAAAATGGCTCTACTATGAGACCATGGAAGTGGCAGTAAAGCTCTTAGGTGATATTATCATGTCCTATTTTTTTTATGATAGTTTTTGAGGTAAATACTTTGGTTTCTATGCCTATGATGAGTCATAATCTTGTGGAAGAATTTGATGTTCTTTTCACCTTCTTTGAGTCCTTGGATCTGAGATATATGCCTCTACATAATTTTTTCTTATTGCAACATTTCATTCAATTGAATTTTAATATTGGTTTCTTTTATAGTGGGTTCTTCCCTTTTTCCTCATTCCATAATTCCTTGTTGAAATGTTTTCATTTCAAATTTTTGTTGGTTTTTATGCTCTCGTATGTTAAAACATTCCTATGCATTCCATCTCTTGAGAAATTGCTTCATTTAATTTTTCCTTTGAGGGAATTGTTGTAGTTTCTATGACACCACCAGAAATTTTAGCCTATATATCTAAATTTTTGGCCCCCTGTGTTTTTTTCAAGGTCCTCCTAGTGACTATCCTCATTGCTTGAACTAGTAAAAATCTTTAAATAACTATTCTACCATTTACAATACAGTTGCTCTGTCCCCATCATTAGGGTTTATGGAATTTATAATATTTCAATTTTCCAAAGATATTGCAACATTGTTGCTATATGTTTTTTTATTTAGGTGGACAATATATTGTTTTGACACTTATGTGTTCGTTTTGTATGCCCGGCATTTTCAACAAAGCTGTAATCAAGAAAGGAGGTTTATAATAATGAGAAGCATATCTTAATGAGAATAGATATTATTGTGTCAATAGGGGTTCTTCTGGGTATTTATGAGGACACTCATTTTGACTGAGAGGAAAGTAAGCCTTTCCTCAAGTGTTTGGAATTTATCAAACTTGGTAGTGGTCCCGAGTTTGGACAAAAGTTTAATTTTATACAAGAAGTTTGTTCTAGTGTTATTCTAACTAGGCAATGCTCCTGAAAATGTAATTACTCATAGTGAACTTACAAATTATGCGTCTAGTAGTTCCTTCATGTATAGTGATCTACTCACTACAAAGATATTGGATGTAGAAAAATGTGGATATTGGAAAATTGGATCATATTTAGGGGTCATTACAACATTTTAAAACTCTCTGAAGGTGCTACAAGACTCTAACTAGATATGTGATGACTAAGCTTGTTCTAGTAGTAAAATGATTGACATTTTTTAGTGAAGGTTACAACATCAAGACAAGACCATCATGTCATATTGAACTCATTAAGTTTGACATGGGAGGTTTGTTAGCGGGATAAGTAGTGTCCATTCAGAGCTGCTAGTCCCACTAAGGTAGATAGCTATCTTAGAAACAAAAAAACTAAAGTTTGTGTTTTACTTTATGAGAGATAGATGAGAGAGAAGTAGAGAGTACCAATGTCAGTCTTTTGCTTGGCTCCTTACTTGTTTCCTCCTTCCTTTGACAAAGCTTCGCCACTCCTTCCTTACTTCTCCCACTTCAAAGAACACCTATAGAGTGAAAGCAACATAATACCATCAAATCATGGAGATCTATAACCATAAACAGTATAGGATCATATGTATATTAACCACACAAATGCATCTATCAATACAAGACTCAGAGATATACAAGAATATGGAGGAAAACTCAAATAGATTTATTGATAGAAGTAGTAGAAGAGAGGATTACAACCCATTGCTCTGACCCAGTGCCATCCTCCCAGCATGAAAGCCCTCTTCACCTCATGAAAAGCTAGATCACCCAACACTATGATGTTTCACAGAGAAACCAACAACACTTCCTTACAAGATATAAAATTCCAGCCTCAAGATCTCTAGGATGAGGGATCCATATATAGATATTTTTAGGTGGTTGAGTCAACTTCTGGGATTTTGATTATTGTAATTTCTCTAATAGTTCTTGGTTCCACTTGGATATTTCATGATCTCTTACTCATCCCTAGGTGAACTCAGAGAGGTAAGTGTCAAATCGGCAGTTTCTAGAAGATTCTTTGGGTTTCCACCTAGCAAATTGCCTTTGCCATTTGTCTACTCTCGCCCATCACACCCTATGGAAGGGATTTTAAGTATGCATCACACCCCCCGTGCGCAATAGGTGAGATGCATCACACCCTGACCATGGAGCAGGTGAGATTGTCTAGTTTTGACGAGTTCTGAGCAGTTTTTCAGGGAGAGCTTTAGGGAGATGATGTAATCAACTAACCTTATTTCTTTAGGGTATGAAACAACACTTTTAGGGGCTTAGAAGCCCTTGATTTATGGACATATGAAATTGGGGTTGAAGTGCCCAAATATGTCTATAACAGTTGCCCCCTAAAGAACGAGGTCATAAATCTTATGATGTCGGGTGAAATGCTTTATCATGAGGATCTGAGGTTTTTTTGAACTGGAAGGTGACCTCTAATAAGATACAATATAATACATTATCTTCATAACATTTTCGTGATCTAGCTAAGGCAGGCATTTACATGCTTAGCTTTATAAATTCATTTTCATGTACATATGACAGACAACCGTTTGAGTGATAGACTGATGATTCTGGTAGAGCCATCATCCTTTCGCTTGGATGATTATCTATGCAGCTATGATGTACATTTGATGTCTTTATTTTCCTGAATATATCGCAGCCCAGATGGATGAAACTAGATCTGAGGTCTTCAAACTCGTTCAATCTTCACCCGAAGTACAAGTCGATCTGTGTGAAAAAATGTTCTGATGTCGAACATGCAAAGACATTGCCTGATTACCAGCCAATGATGTAAGTTGTTAACAAGTGTGAGAGGAATCACTGATAATGATGATGACCCTCAAGGTACTACAGTACAATTCACATGGTGTCAATACATGAGTCAATGTCGAACACCACGCAAAATCTTCCAATCGAAGGCCATTAATGTAAACCTATCGTCGGAAGTGAGAAACTTGCCATTGAGGCATGCAAGCTTCAAAGTACCGAAAGGGTTGTTCCTAAGTCAACTTCTTGGATAATGAGCTAATGTCAACAAAAGGTGACCCATCGTAGGAGGACCTTAATGAATCCCACATCTACGACAAGAATAGAGCGAATGATTTTGTGGAGGTGAAACCGATATGATGATAGAAGGTTTAGTGTGGTGGTCATGAGAGAATGAAGCATGAAGGTCTTGCAATGGATGAGATGTAAGCTGGGTTAGTGAATTCTCTGAGTGACTTCTCTTGAACATATCAGTGACACTGAAATGGATTGGTATCATAAACCCCAAAAATGGATGGTACGGAGGACCAATGGTGATATCACTAGTGAACGGAATAACCCAAGCCGACTCAATCATGGTGATGGAGTGAAAGTGTCGTGTTCAAGAGTGACCTTCTACCAATAAAGTTTTTCAAGTTTTCTTCCCAATTTTCCCCAGTCATTTTTGACCAGTACCTCTTTATTTTTGTCAAGCTTGAGGAGGATAACATATGGGTGTTCTATAGTTTTCCCTTCCGGCAAACCTGTCACTATGTTTTAATGAGCCTAGCGACAGTGAAACTCATTCTTGTCTGCATGGACAAGCTTGTCACTATTGTTTTAATGAGTTTAATGACAAAGATAACTCGGTCCTTTTCGATTTTAGAGAGTCTAAAAGAGATGGAAAGGAAACTCTAGTAGTCCTTTTTCGTAATGTAATACCTTAGGTGCGAAAAAGTATAAAATAATACAAAAGTGATGACTTTTCGATAGTTTTAACGAGCCGAACAAGATAAGCTCGATTTTTTTGTGTAATGATCCCTCGGGTATGAAAAGAATAAAATCCAAAGGAGGGATGGCACTTCCAATCACCTTAATGAGCTAGAGAGGCCAATTGCTCGACAACCTTTTCATACTTTATGAGTTAGATGAAAAGAGCTTAAAGGAGACTCATTTTTGAGGAAAGAGTGATGTTTTTGGATAGCAGCTAGTTCCAGGTAAGGTTTGGAACTTTCAATCATGGTAGTGTAAAGAAGATGGCTTATAGAATCGCTCATCGTAGTTATTCCTCAAAAGGGTAAACAATCAAATGGAGGCATATGATCGGCTAAAAAGAGTGGAGGTGATGGTAAGAACATGACCAAGGTTCAAAAGCTGATAATTATGCGATCGTAATGGTTATTTACCGGAAGATGGGTTCATTTTTTAATGAGCTTAAACTTTGGTGGAACATATGGTCATTGCTAGGTTTATTTTTTAATGAGCTTGAACTTTGCGTAAGCCTGCTCGTAATAATAGTCAAAGGTGTTCAATTCACCATTAACACTATTTTCTCTTGACGGTTGTACTACCTGTTCAATTGCTCCATCAAAATGATTAGAAATGTACATACATGCTTGAAAATGAGTAAAAAACTAATAACTTACTTGAATTACGTGAGTAATAACATAAAAGTAGTTTTTACCTCTCATTTTACCATTTCATTCAAATTTGGGATTGTTGGAGCTCTGGAGGTGTTTTTCCCCCATAATTTTCATTAGCTAATTCTAGGAGATTCTATGGACGATTTTCGGCATCGTTTGGACCAAGTAGGAGCTAAACTTGAGCTCTTCAATTGCATTCTTTCCTTTTATTATTCTGAGCATGTTTTCCTGGTTTTCTGAGCCTCTGGGGTTTGAACATGTCATCCTCTCCCCATTACACCTAGTACACATTGAAAGGTGCGATGCATACTGAGCTGGCCATTGGCTAGTCATTATGCAACTCACCCAGTACATAGCTAGGGTGCGATGGGTGCAAGGAGGAAAGTTTATGCACTGATTTTTTGATGGAATTTTTTCCTGTTTTTGCCCAAATCAAGATCCTGATTCTTTTCTTGTTTTTTTTTTCTTTTCAGAAATTCATCGGAGCAAGATGGTCATTACATGGCATGAATGTGAGCATGAAGAGGAGGATATGATTGCCTTACATGATCTGGGTATGGTAACTTCATTGTGGAACTATGGCTTGCTCAAGTTCTTTCGCATATCTAGCATGAGGCAACAAATCAACTTGTTGCAATATCTTCTCGATGCCCGGGATCCTACCAACCAAGTTTTCTAGACTATAGGTAAATCCATCCCTTTGACTATTGAGAATGTCTACTTTTTTGACGAGTTTTTCAAGGCATGGTGCCCCTCTCTCACTATTAGGTTCTGCTCGTGGGGGCGAATCTATGAGGGATTACTTTCACCAATACTGTAGAGATGGATCTCAGCTGAGGAAGGATGGAAAGATCAGTATTAGAGATGTTACTGATTGGTCCTTGAGGACTATCATATTCACCTTTGGTAGATTAGCTGGCAACGTGGCTCTTCACCTGGCTAACAAGTCCTATATGCAGTATGTCTTGGAATGCCTTGAACCAAAGGTATTCAATTGGTGTGATGCAGTATTTCCAGTGATAAAATAACAACTTACCAAGGTGAAGAATGGAAGATCCAAGAACTTTGGTTATGGTTCTATTTTGACCGCTTTTGCCTTGTAGAAGATCCCACTGCTGTAGCCACAGTACATTTCACTCAGAGTGCCAGCACCGATAGAACTGTGGATGCAGAGATGGGTCAATCTAATGGCCAGACATGCTGGTCAGTCACAGATTTCATTCTCTGATGCCTTCTTCAAGTGGTTCAACTATAAACAGATGGTTTATGCTGAGTATCCATATGCCGGGATGGATTTCCAAGGTGACCCAGATTTGGTGTTGTCGGCTGGCGAGCAGTGGGGTGTCATAGGTAAAAATCTCTAACCATGTCTCTATTTATTGTTTTTGTAATATTCTTGTGTTTTTTAAATGTTATCAAGACTAATCAAAACTCATGTATTCGTGCAGATATTGGAACAGTGTGACCAACAGTGCACCCGAGGGTAGCAACTGCTATCCTAGTAGGAGAGGCTATATGGAGGGCTATCCTTCATGATCTAGATGTAGTCGAGACCCTTGCAATATTTCAGGATCAGATCGAGGGTCTCACCCTTGGTATTCTGAATGTGAGGACCGACGAGTTACCTCTGAGATTATAGCTCCATACTACTAGCGTGCTGAGTCGATGGACTAGGCTCCTACATATGATCGCACAGGCAGTGACTTGTTATCACCAACACCATTAGTCTAGGATGCTTTTCGACATTTTTGAATTTTTGGGTCGTGTGACCGATTTTGTCCTAGACACGGAACATTTTGTAAAAACTATAAACAGTTATATATATTTTTTATTTTCGGAGTTTTATTTTGGTTAAGTTATATGATCCTGATGCAAATGTTGATGAAATGATTTTCTTTTATAAATGTTGCAAATGTCTATCTAACACAATTTTCTAATGCATCAGTGAATGTGTTTAAGTTTACAGAAATGTGTTGATATTGAATGGAATCAAACTGCCTTTCCAAAATTCTGAGCCTTAGGAACATATGATAGATAGCTAGATTCCAAATAGAATAGATGCAAGGAGGCCATAGAATGATGAGTTGTGAGTCTAGCCCGACGACAAGTGGGCGTATCCCATGTGCGATGGCATTAGAGAGGAGCTCTATCAACATGCTATATTCAGCGATGTTGTTCATTGACCAACGAATACATACCCCTCTGAAACTCACTAACTCGCCTCTTGGATAAAAAATGGCCTAGGCTGTAGAAGATAGGTTCCGCGTACTACGACTAGCTCCATCGGTGTATCCAACAAATGATTCCAATAGGTTCGACATCTAAAACAAATGAAAAAGTGGATTATCTAACCAAAACGATCACTCTTGATGAAAAAAAAATGTAACAAAAGAATATGAAGAGATTACGATTAGTCAAGCATAGTAACGCTTAAGGTAGAATTCGTTTCGGGGTTGCGAAAGTGGAATCCCATCCTAATATACTAGCTCGTAGGCTCCTTTTTCTAATACACGCTTAACAATGTAGGGACCCATCCACAAAGACTGGAACTTACCTGCTCCCAATTTATCGGATTCCTGATCGTAAAGTAAGACCAAGTCACCTTCTGAGAAGACACTGGGTTTGATATTCTTATCAAATTGTGCTTTGACTTGTTTCTTATGCGCTTTATTAGCCAAGGTGGCGTTATGATGGGTTTCATCCAATTGGATTAATTCCAGGAAATGAGCCTATTCCTCTGAAGTTCCGGGGAGAAGGTCGAGTGAGAGCTTGAGAGGTGAAATTTTTCACTAAACTAGTAAGACTGCTTCTAGGCCATACACCAGCTGAAAGGGTGTAAATTCAGTTTCATTTCTTGCCGATGTCTAGTATGCCCACAAGGCCGAGTAAAGGATTAGGTGCCAACTTTGTTTATGGACTCCAATCATACTTTGCAACATGCACTTCATGATTTTCTTGATCGCCTCAACTTTTCCATTAGCTTGCGGATAATACGGAGTGGAACTATCATGGGACAGCCCTAATTTGGCAGTCTTAAATGTGATCCATGATCTATGACTATAGCGTGTAGAACACTGAATCTGGAGACTACATGATTAAAAAAGAAAAGAACAACCATTTCACTACTGTTGTTTAATCTAGGCATTGCCTTGGACCATTTCGTAAAATAGTCAACTACGACTATGATATACCCATGCCCCCTGGCCGAGGTGGGGTTACATGTCATGAAATTTATGCCCCATTTGGCGAATGACCCAATAGCAAGTACTAGATGTAGAGGTTTCAGTGGTATTCTGGTTTTGCAGTCGAAGATTTGATAAGCATGGCAACTTCTGACTGCGGTTATGTAATCCTTGAAGATTGTTGGGCAAAAGTAACCTACTCATAAAATATTTTGTGCCGTAGCATAACCAGATTGATGCCCCCCACACACTCCTGAATAACAATAATTAAGGACTTTTTCGGCCTCCTCATGGGTGAGGCACCTTCACAGAACTATATCAATACCTCGATGGTAAAGTGTATCACCGACGATCATGTAGCCTTTTTCCTGGTATCAAGTACGTCATTGTTCTGAGTGAGAGGTGTTAGGCCTATATGTTTGGGTTTGGAGATAGATGATTATATCTCCATACCATAGATTGCTCGACAACATCAAAAACAAAGATTCATCCATGATTAATGCTCTGGATGTTGAATCATTGGAGGACGACAGTAAATCGCATAGTAACTCCGCGAAAATTAGAGATTTCTTTGATTTGGATTTTAAGAATTCTAGATAAACCTCTTGCAAAATAGCTATTCATTTTGAATATTTTCCCCCAAGTCACTGACATGAGAAGATGTAAGTCATAGGGTTGTAGTCTAAGAAAATGGTAGTTTAAGAGGATATAATGTCGAAATCTTTGTACTGCTTGAATAGCTACAAGAGCCAGTGTTTCAACATAGGAGTACTTGCTTTCTATATAATTTATGTTTTGACTTAAATAATAGATAGGATGTTCGATTCCATTGTCTTCTTGAACTAAAAACATTGTGATAGTCATATCTTCCGCAGCCAGATATAGGTTAAAGTCCTTTTGATAGTATGGAGCATACATTAATGATGCTTTTATTAGGGATTCCTTTAGAACATCAAAGGAAGCTTGCACAACCTTATCCTAGTTGAAGGGCACTTCCTTTCTCAAAAGAAGCATATAACCTTTAGAAACTTTGGTGTAATTTGAAATGAACCTCCTTAGAAAGTTTTCTTTCCCTTGGAGTTTCTGAATCTGAAGGAAATTTGAAGGTGGAGGCATATCGATGATTTCCTGAACCTTAGATGGGTTAAGATGAATCCCATCTTTTGAAACCACAAAGCCAAGTGAACGACCAGAACTGACACAAAACACACACTTGTGCAGATTGAGTCATATCTTGTAGTTTGGGCAATGTAGAAATATAGTTCTCAAATGTTGTAGATGATTAGTCTGCTTTCACGAATGAGCCGAAATATCGTCAAGATATGGTTGAACAATGGTCTTGATGTCATGGAAGGCCTAATTCATAGCCCTTTGAAAAGTTTCCCCTACGTTCTTTAAACCGAAAGGTAACTTACGATATGCGAATGTGCACCACGGACATATAAACACAGTATTCTATTGGTCCTGTGGGCATATATTAATTTGATTATACCTAGAAAATCTATCCATGAATGAAAATATTTCCTATCCAACGCATTCATCAATTATCTGGTTGATGAAGGGTGTAGGGTAGTTTTCCTTTGGACAAGCTTGATTTACATCCCTATAATCGTTGCTCACTCTAATTGTTCCTTCTTTTTTCATCATAGGAACAATATTTGATTCCAAATCAGTTAGAAGAACTGGGTAAATGAAACTAGCATGTAAAAGTCTTTCAACTTCCACCTTGATGGCAGTGGCTTTCTTCGGGTGCACCTGTTGAAGCCGTTGTCATACTAGTTTGACATCTGGATACATCTTAATTTCATGTTCAACTATGCTTGAGTCAATGCCTGGAATTTCTTCATATGACCATGCAAAGACATCCTTGAACTTATAAAAGAGAGTGCAATATATTTCTAGTTCTGAAGAAGAACAAGATTTGCTGATGTGAATACTCTCTACAACATCTGGTTTGGTCTAGATATTTATGGCGATAGTTTCTTCAATATTGGACAGATTTCACTTAGAATCCACCGTATTTACAGTATTTGATAGAAAATAAAAAACTGAAGGATGATTAAGGTCATTGGAACAATCTTCGTGGTAATCCGGAAGATGAGAATGATGATGGTAATATTCCCATGGTGCCTCTCCTATCATCATTGATTGAACAATTCCTTTGTCTGTAGAATGTACATGTGACCAAGGATCTGAAGAGGTACCATATTCTTTATACCTATCTATCTAACACGCAATGAATGTTGATTTGGGTTTGCCACCCATGCCAAGAAAATTGATTGCTACAATATTTCTATTGGGCTTGGAGGCAATACCTGGTGATGATCCATGCTAACATCATGTTTGGAAATCTTATGAATCTTTGTAGATATAGAAGATACCATATTACAGGTCTCCACCGTGGCTACTTCCACCAGATTACTCAGAGGCGACTGAGAAAAAGTACCCATCAATGTAGGGTCTTTTAGGAGGCCTACTCCGATACTTTGAAGCGATTGAGAGATTCCATGGATCATCAAGATGATTCCCATAACTTGTGAACTGTTGGGGAGAAAGGTTTGTTGGTCAACGATTGTAATTCCTCCTTGAAAAGGAAATGCAATCTTTCTAAAGTATGCTGACACAACTGCCGCCATAGCATAAAGCCAGGGCCTTCCTAGTAGGATGTTGTAATCGAGGTTTCCATCAATAACTTCAACATCAATTTCTACTATTTTTCCCCCTAGTTCAACTTGCAAGTTACTTAAAGTCCCATACGGGGTGTATGTTAATCAATCAAATGCTTTTAACGTCATTAACAATCATGACAATGGTGGTGAGACTAAATTTTTCTAGCAACTCATTGACATAATGCATGTAGATGCCCCCTCATCAATAATTGTTCGATGAACAATTTTGTTGAGGGCTTTCACTTGAATGAGGAAAGTGAGTTGAGCTGGTAACTGAGGTTCATGTCCTTTATGATTAAAGGCCACAAGATTGGAATCCACTGGATCAATCCCACCTATTGCTGATAAATATGGTGTCGCCATTTTTTTACCGGGATAACTAGTGTCCATTCAGAGCTGCTAGTCCCACTAAGACGGATAGCTATCTTAGAAACAAACAAACTAAAGTTACATGTGTTTTCCTTTATGAGAGATAGATGAGAGAGAAGAAGAGAGTACCAACCTTAGTCTTTCGCTTGGCTCCTTACTTGTTTCCTCCCTCCTTTGACAGAGCTTCGCCACTCCTTCCTTACTTGTCCCGCTTCAAAGAACACCTGTAGAGTCAAAGTAGCATAATGTCATCAAAGCATAGAGATATATAACCATAAAAAATATAGGATTCGATGTATATTAGCCATACAAATGCATATATCAATACAAGATTCAGGCATATACAAGAATGTGGAGGAAAAATCAAATAGCGTTATTGATAGAAGTAGTAGAAGAGAGGATTACAACCCATTGGTCTAACCCAACACCATCCTCCCAGAATGAAAGCCCTATTCACCTCATGAAAATCTATATCACCCAACACTATGATGTTTCATAGAGAAACTAATAACACTTCATTACAAGATACAAAATTCCAGCCTCAGGATCTCTAGGACGAGGGATCCATATATAGATATTTGCAGGTGGGTGACTCAAGTTCTGGGATTTTGATTAGTGTCATTTCTCTTATAGTTCTTGTTTCCACTTAGATATTTCATGATCTCTTACTCATCCGTGGGCGAATTCCGAAAGGCAAGTGTCAAATGGGTAGTTTCTAGAAGATTCTCTAGGTTTCCACCTAGCAAACTGCCTCTGCCATTTGTTTACTCTCACCCATTGCACCCTATAGAAGGGATTTTCAGTATGCATCGCACCGTCCATCTACAATAGGTGAGATGCATCGCACCCTGACCAGGGAGTAGGTGAGATGGTCTAGTTTTGACCAGTTTTGAGCAATTTTTCAGGCAGAACTTATGGGAAATGATGTCATCAACTGACCATGCTTCCCTAGGGTATAAAACAACACTTTTAGGGACATAGAAGCCCTTGGTTTATGGAAATATGTGATTGGGGTTGCAACGCCCAAATATGTCTATAACAAGGTTTTCTTATAGCTTCATGTGCAACAAAAACTATTGCTCAAATTAAGCATCTAAGGGTGGAAGTGCATTTCAGTATTATTGCATGTGAAAACATAATCAATAGCACAACCAAATAGCCTAGTGACATATCTAAACCTTATAATGAGAAGATAATTGAGTTATAAAACATGGACACTGAAGGTAATTTGACACTGACATATGCTTTGGTTTATGTATGTAAACAAGGAATTCAAAGGGTAACCTATCTTTCAACTCTCATTAGATCCTACAGGATTGATATAGGAAATAAAAGTATTGGAATGTTCATTCCCAATGATGAAATGGAAGAAGAAATATTCAAAGTTGTAGAAATAATTGGAGAAATGTTTTGGAGAATGCCACTAAGGTAAATCTATTAGGAATCGATGAAATATGGAATGGTGATATGGTGAATGCTAGAGGCCATGTAGGTGGCTCCATCACTACTACACTTTGTCTTAATAATTTTGCCGATGAAAATGTATAATGGTCACATGTAGACATGACTACACCTATGTGGGTGTCAGAGAAACATGGTTCCACAATATTTTTGTTTCAACCTTGATTTACAATCATAATTTGTAGTGGGAACCTAACTGGCCACCGAAACTCTGACCTGCGACCTTCCCTCAACACCATACATTTTTAATAACAAATTGCATCGTGAATACATAGCGACTTGTCATTGTGTCCCACAATTGTGACTCTAATATGTGAACTCTCCAACACATGCCTTCTTTTATATAACCATTCACTATCCCATTCCATTCCATTATTCAACCTTCACTATTGAGCTAGAAACCCTCCTATGGATAAATAGTTCAATTTCAACGCTCATTTTCTCTTGCTTCACTTGACACAGGTTTTACTGTTTTCTTCCAAATGACTATATCTATTTTATTTTATGACATTCCCTTTCAATAGTTATATTCTTTCACTTTTGACTTATTGGTTTCTCACCTATTTGTTTATTGAGATTGATTATATTTTCTTCATCTCTTTATGATGAATATGAACAAACTTGATGGTTTAAAATATGAGAAGAAAACTATCAATGAGATGTATCCAAAAGGAGAACCTCAAACCAATTCTAATCACATAAGCATAATTTCAAAACCCTTAAATGTAGCTTTTTATTTCACACTAATATAACAAAATTTACATAATTATGGAGTATAGGGGTGTTGAGTCATGGAAAAGGTATGCATTTCCTATTATCCTCATCATCCTTTTCCTTTATTCTTATCTTTTATATATCTTAATGCACTAATCTATTAAGGAATTATGATAAGAAATGAAGTAATTATCTACAGTTATGACTTAGCTAATTATTATATGCAGGGAAACAACAAAAGGAAAAAATTTTGTTCCCTATGAAGGAATAGCAAAAATTGGTAAGCTAAGGAAGGAAAGTGGTGATCGCAGATGAGACAAAAGTGAATGAAAAGAATTAGTGTGACAAAGGAAACAATGTCTGAAGTTGGAAAATTGTTGCGAATCCCTCAGGATCGAGAGATCCTGAGGGATCACGTTTATCATTTACCTTTTTACCCTTTCCTATTATAAAAGGAGATGTTTTGTAAGAAGGCAGGGGAGGAATTTCTGTATTATTGAAATTGTAATTGTAATTATAGACTCTTGTTGTCAAGAAGAAAATGAATATATTGTAATGCTCATTCAGTTTGGTGATTAAGGTATAAGTAAAGTTTTATTCCATACCATCATCTAAAGTAACCTAACAGTGTTCGGTGGCGCCTAAGGGCCCGAACTCTAGTGGATTCAACTCCTTTTCTTGTGTTATACATTTCCAATTCTTGCAAGTGTGATGTGTTGAAAATGCAACAAGATGATGGAGCTTAGTGAAAAGAAGTCGCCTTCACTAAGTAGGCCCGCAGGCTATTTTTTGCACAAAGTCTATTTTTAGACATATGGATCATGGTCTATGAGTTGTAGGATGCTATTTATGGATGATTGGTCATGTTGGTAAAAATAGATGGACTTCTATTTTTAGACATATGGGCGAAGTCTATTTTTAGACTGCCAATCCAAAAATAGAACACTGGAATATTATTAGCTTTTAATAATATTTGGACAATAAACATTATCTTATCCTCTTGCAACACTTTAGTTCGAGCTACAGATGTGGCACATGCAACTGCCAGAAGGAAATACGCTTTTCCTATGGGTTAGTTGAGCTATGGCATGATGGACTTCAGTTAGAACTCAAGTGATTGAGTTTGGTGGAGTTAATGGAGTTGTGTTCAGTTTGACTTTGTTGAACTAGTTGTATTTAGTCTAATTGACAAATACACTAGTGATGAGTAGTGTGAATTAATTATTAATTAATTCACTAATTATTAACTCATAAATCAACTAAAGAATACATTAGTTAACTCATTGCATGGAAAGTTCAGCGGAGACAAGTGTTAGAGGTGGGTGAAAGTGTGAGACTACTATCAGTTGTGAATATAGCTGTGCATGAGATTTTCACAATCATCGATTGAGATTTCCAATGACAATTGCATAGTACAGGCCAAGGGAATTCAAACTTGGATCAGATTTTCTCAACATAGATTGCGTAGCAGAGGCAAGAAAACAATGGAGGAGATTTGAACCTGTGACTTGTTCAGATCTGAGCTTGTTTGTGTGTAGCAGGTGGAGATAGTACTGAGTACTTGTGAGAAGTATTGTACTATGTATTGTTACATGTTCTCTATCATTATAAAATATAGATAGTTCAGGGTTTTCAGTTGTATGATTTCCCCATTACATACTGTGTTGATATGTGTGATTTATGTTTCAAGGTGCGCATGTGATTGTTTCTTAATTCCGCAAATTAATGATCTACAGTAGAGGAGGTTATGTATTATGCATGCATTCTGCAAATAGTGTATAATCAAGATAATCTCTGTGAATAAGTGTTATATTATTCAAAATTTCTACATGGTATCGGAGCAAAGTTGATCATCAGATCTATCATTCAGAAAGTGATTACATTTTATTTCTTCAGGCAGAGTCTGTAATCGGGCCAGGTAGCCTCTTGATTCATCCTTCTTTTGGAAGGTGAGATATCTGGTAAATTCCCATACAGTCAATCTCTATATGAGAAATATTTTTCTCACGAATTTTAGATCAGAAGCGGTTGACTTTTGAGCTGGTGGAATTCGAATTTGCAGCAGTGTTTTCTTGGTGTCGAAGTTGAAATGTCTTTCAATTGATTATGATTGAAGTATGCCCTTGAAGGCAACTCGAATTATATTTCATGGAAAGATAGGATGGAGGCAATGTTAGATGAAAATAGGTTGAACGAGTTCATATATGCTGAAGTCTGAAAGCCTACTGATGTTGCTCAAGTTGAGGCTTGGCAAAAGAAGACATCAAAGTGTCGAAGGATTCTGTTGGAGGGCGCGAAGGATCACATTGTATCCAGCCTACATGGAAAGGATTCTCCATTCTTGATGTGGATAGCATTGACAGATTTATTCCAAAGCAAAAGCGACTAGAGGAAGTTGGCTCTCAAGGATAAACTCATAAACATTAAGTGTGAGAATGGAGACAATATGCCCAAGTATCTCACAAAGTTGACCCAATGCCGGGATGAGCTGAGAAGTGTGGGGGTGACTGTCGATGATGAGGACTTGTTGTGCTTGGATCTCTTTGGTCTTCTGAAGAGTTGGCATTCCTATCAGGACTCTGTCAATGGTCAGGAGAAATTGCCAGGATGGGAGAGACTTTGGTCTGATCTTGTGCAAGAGGAGATCAGGGGGAATACCAGGGATGGATCTTCATCAAAGGCATCTAATGAAGAAAATTGTGATTTGGCTGCCAAAGAAAAGAAGGGGAAGAACAAGAAAGCTTCTCATTCTGGTGTGAAAGGCAAGAAGCAGGACATGACCAAGGTGAAGTGCTTTCACTATCACCAGCATGGACATTATGCCACAAATTGTCCGCAAAAGAAGAAAAATAAGCAAGATGCTGGATCTGCAGCGGGAGAGGCTTTAGCCTCGTAGTTTGAGCTGGATTTTTCATTGATCACATGCTTGCTATCAAGTGTGATGGGATTGGTATGGTTCTTGGATAGTGGTGCATCTTTTCACATGACAGGAGATGGAGATTTGTTTTCTGATCTGGATGAGAAAGATCTTGGAGTGCACATCGAGATGGGCGATGATGGTAGATACAGTGTGACCGATATCGGTACCATTTCCTTTAAGAGGGAGTCTGGTAAACCCTTCGTATTGAATGAATTGATGCATGTTCCAGGATTGAAGAAGAATCTTATCTCTGTAGCGATGTTAGAAGACAAGGGATATGATATTGTCTTCAGCGAGGGAAAGGTTTTCCTGCACAGTCAAGAACGTTTATAAATTTCATGTAGATGGTTGTGCAACAATGGCATGTGAGGTAGAAGGAGTGGTGAGCCAGGATGATGGCGAGCTGTGGCACCAAATATTGGGCCACCTTCACCATGGAGCTTTGAAGATACCTCAACAGATTTCTACTAGGCTTCGTAAAGGCACTATTGTGCAGTCAGATCAGTGCAAGGGGTGTACTTTGGGAAAGTTTGTGAAAGCCACCTTTCACAAGAAGGATAGTCATGCCACAACTATCCTTGAGAGAATTCACATAGACGTGTGTGAACCTTTCTCAATAGCTTCGACAACAAAGCACAAGTACTATGTGATCTTTGTTGATGATTTCTCTTGGAAGTGTTGAATCTTCTTCATGCAGAAGAAGAGCGATACATACTCAAAGTTTTGTGAGTTCAAAGCACTGGTCGAGAAGGAATCAGGGAAGAAGGTGAAGGCTCTTAGGAGTGACAATGGTGGTGAATTCGTCTCTGGCGAGTTCAAGCACTTCTACAGCACAGAAGAGATTCCAAGAGAGCTCATAGCTCCCCATAACCTAGAATAGAACGCGGTTTCTAAGCTGAAGAACAGAACGATCATGGGTGCTGCATGGGCGATGTTGCATGATCAGGGCATACCCCTTCACTTGTGGGCATAGGCATGCAATACTGCGGTATATTTGCAGAACCGTTGTCCTCACAAGATACTTGGCATGAGTACACCTGAGGAAGCTTATTCTGGTAAGAGGCCTGATATTTCCCATTTGAGAATTTTTGGCCCTCCTGTTTACATGCATGTGATGAAGGATGCCAGGAAGAAGCTAGAGTTAACCACAGAGGTTGGGATATTTGTGGGGTACACTGATACGCCTCACAACTATCGTGTGTATTTGCTAGACAGTCGCAAGATTGTTGTGCGACGAGATATCAAATTTCAGGAGGAGAAAGTCATGAAGTGTTTGCTTCAGAGGGAGCCACACTTGCATGCAGATGAGGAGCTATTAGTTCCTAAGGATGAGCTTCAGGATGTGGATCAGCCACAAGATAAAGTTCAGGGAGTGGAAGAGACCACTCATGCAGCACCAACCATCAGAGGGTGAAAGCGCATTACAAAAGCTGAGCGACTAGCTCAAGATGCAGAGAAGGTTGTAGGACCACCTACAACACAATGCAGACAGAGACACTCACCTGATCGATACACTGGATACATGGCTCTTGTGAGAAAATGTGTCGTGACTGAGCCATCCTCTTTCGAGGAAGCTGTGGAGGATCCTGCATGGGTAGATGCCATGGTGGAAGACTATGATTCGATTGTTAGAAACAATGCATGGGAGATTGTCCCAAGACCGGAGGGGAAATTAATGGTCGGTTCGAGATGGATCTACAAAGTTTGGCAGCATAGTGATGGACTATTTGTTTCTCAGGGTAAGTATGCTCGGGAGATACTAGAGAAGTTCAACATGCATGGCTACAAGCCTATTGATACTCCTTTTCTTGGAGGTTGGAGGAAGTAGGATGCTACTTCAGCGGAGGTAGGGGATGCCACTGTTTATTGACAGTTGGTGGGGTCGCTTATGTATCTGGTCAATACATGACCCGATATATGCTATGCTATTAACCCAATTTCACAAGCTATGGTTAAGCCAACTAGGCTCTTCTGGAAGGCAGGAAAGCATGTATTGCGTTATCTCAGAGGCACATCGGGATATGGATTGTGGTACAGATAGGAGGATGAGGTGAAGCTATATGGATTCACGGATGCAGATTGGGCAGGGAGCCCAACGGAAAGAAAGAGAACATCTGGAGGGATCTTTAGTATCGGGTCGACAACAGTTTCTTGGTACAGCAGGAAGCAAAGATCCGTGGCACTCAGTTCAGTAGAGGCCGAGTATATGGCAGCAAGTTTGGCTGCATGCAAGGCTATATGGATGAGGAAGATCCTGGTCGGGTTGTTCGGGTCACACTTGGAGCCTACTATGATTTATTGTGATAACCAGAGTTGCATTAAAGTCTTCACTAATCCAGTATTTCATGATAGATCCAAGCACATCGACATCAGGTACCATCATATCAGAGATTGTGTGCAGCGAAGAATCATGTTACTTTCATATATTCCCAAGGAGGATCAGGATGCTAATATCTTGACCAAGGCACTCACCAGGAGCAAATTCGAATACCACAGAGGTAAGATAGGGGTTGCAGATAATCCATATCTTGTTGAGAGGGAGTGTTGAAAATGGAACAAGATGATCGAGCTTAGTGAAAAGAAGTCGCCTTCACTAAGTGGGCCTGCAAGCTATTTTTGGCGCAAAGTCTATTTTTAGACTATGTCTATTTTTATATATATGGATCATGGTCTATGAGTTGCAGGATGCTATTTATGGATGATTGGTCATGTTGGTAAAAATAGATGGACCTCTATTTGTATACATATGGTAGAGTCTATTTTTAGACTGCCAGTCAAAAAATAGAACGGTGGAATATTATTATCTCTTAATAATATTTGGACTATAAACATTATCTTATCCTCTTGCAGCACTTCAGTTTGAGCTACGGATGTGGCACATGCAACTGCCAGAAGGAAATGCACTTTTCCTATGGGTTAGTTGAGCTATTGCATGATGGACTTCAGCTAGAACTCAAGTGATTGAGTTTGGTGGAGTTGATGGAGTTGTGTTCAGTTTGACTTAGTTGAAATAGTTGTATTTAGTCTAACTGACAAATACACTAGTGATGAGTGGTGTGAATTAATTATTAATTAATTCATCAATTATTAACTCATAAATCAACTAAAGAATACATCAATTAACTCAGTGCATGGATAGTTCAGCGGAGACAAGTGTTAGAGGTGGGTGAAAGGGTGAGACTACTATCAGTTGTGACTATAGCTATGCATGAGATTTGCACAATCATTGATTGAGATTGCCAATGAGGATTGCGCAGTACAGGCCAAGGGAATTTAAACTTGGATCAGATTTTCTCAACTTGGATTGTGTAGTAGAGGCAGGAAAACAGTGGAGGAGATTTGAACCTATGACATGTTCAAATCTGAGCTAGTTTGTGTGTAGTAGGTGGAGATAGTACTGAGAACTTGTGAGAAGTATTGTACTATGTATTGTTACATGTTCTCTATCATTATAAAATATAGATAGTTTAGGGGTTTTCAGCTGTACGCTTTCCCCATTACATACTGTGTTAATATGTGTCATTGATGTTTCAATGTGCACATTCGATTGTTTCTTAATTCCACAAATTGATGATCTATAGTACGGGAGGTTATGTATTGTGAATGCATTCTGCAAATAGTGTATAATCAGAATAATCTCTGTGAATAAGTGTTATATTATTCAAAATTTCTACATGATGGTTTGATAGTATTCTTCCTTTCTGTGATTTTATCACTTCGTTGTTTATTATTTTCCAGTGTTGACAGAATCTCTTTTCTTTATATAATTTGAAGTATTGTCGTTGATTCAGTTTACTTTAATTTCGGATCAAGTTACTTAGATAAATATTCCACTTGATATAATCAACTGTAAAGAGTACTAACTATCACTGTTGAAACTCTTAGATTGATATCATTTGTTGTTTAGATTAATTATTAAAGAATGGGTTTGATTTAGAATAAATCAGATAAGAAGGATGATTTATCACTATTGTACTCTCAACAGATGCTGTTGTTACTTTGATGAATGTAATATTTGATTTTGTTAAAGGATTGAGTTTTGTTTAATTGCAATTGGAATTTACTAGATGCATCCATTTACTCTTATATTTAAAAGATATATACTACAATTTAGGAAGCATTACTCTCTGAGTTAAATAGTAGCCACATAGTGTGTACACTCTTGAAATAAGAAGACTTGCCCGGATTGATAACTAATGTGGGAACAATTAGGATTTTTAAAAGGAAACTTTTATCGACCAACATTTTGGCACCATTGCCTGGGAGAGTGTAGCCATTTCTAAAGAGTAATGTACATCTAAAGATTGTTGTTAAAGAAGAATTGGGTATTGAAAACAGAATGTAAGAACCTACATAATGAGAAAGTAAAGTTCTTGCTCCTCCACCCACTTTTTAGCGCAATTACAGAAAATTGAAGTAGGTATTTGATGATTACCTATTGAGAGAGAACTAGGTATTAAAAATGAAAGGTAAGAACCTGCATACGGAGTATGTAAAATGCCTGCTCCCCCACCCACTTTCTAGCAAAATTGTTAGGAACATAGGGCAGAGATAAACATTTGAATTTTTTTCATGAATTACTAAGAAGAAAAAACCTGAAGAAAATCTAATTCCACTACCCAAACCCAATAGATCTAAGGGACCGGTCACCCTTGGACAATCAAATTTCATACACGAAATACTAAAGAAAGTCGAATCTCAGCCATCAGTAGGTCCTAGAAACGTTGCTTCCAGACAAACTACTATCTCCCTTTGGGCCACAGGCTCACCATATGTAGCCTACGGTGAGTTCCACAGCAAAACAGTAGGGACTAAGTAGAGTTTTCAAGAAATTGAAAATCCGTGCCCAATTTCCTCATAAGAAGGGAATTCCTATAATTTTTGTGAAGGAGGAGAAACAGGGGAAAAAGAGGAGCCAAGATCCTCTCAGGTAGTAATTCAACAAGGAACACCCAGTATCCCAGACCGAGGGAGTGTCATTAAGATCATTCCCACCCCTTCTAATCATCCTAGAAATAACTCTCCAAAGATCCCGGAGGGGTACTGGCATATATTTGATCAAATGACCAACAACCCACAAGCACCCCAGACCTCTACATTGCAGTATCCCATCATTGACACAACTATCAACACGCCCATGAAAGCTATCCCTCTCCAAAATATTCCCACCATTCATGGACTGACATCAGAGGATCCAGATGCATTTCTATTTGAATTTGATGTATTATGTCAAGGTTATGATTATACCACCAACCCCCAAATACTAAAGTTGTTTCCCTCTACATTAAAAGGAGTAGCCTTGCATTGGTTTATGGGATTAGGTGGGGGCACAATAAATTATTGGGATCAAATGAAAACCACTTTCCTTAAAACATATCAGGACTATTGCAGATCAAGGGAATTGAAAGATGAAATATTCCAAGTGGTAGCAAGACCCAATGGAACATTAGAAGAATATGTGGAACGTTTTCAATATAACCTCTAATGGTCTCCCTATGCAACTTTGCCTTTACCTGATAATGTGTTAAAAACTACATTGATTAAAGCGATGAAGGAACGGTGGATAGAAACATTAAATATTATGGGTAAAGTTGATATATATTAAGAAGAGTATGCTAACATTATTAAATTGTGTATCAGGTGCTGAAGAGGCAGTATGAGACTGAAACTAGCAGAACGAGACATGACCACCAGGGACAACAAAATCCTTGGTGGATGTATAAATCGTGCAGAAATTGGAAAACTACTAGAGGATTTCAAAACAGATATTTTGGGAACTCTGAAAATGCAATTAGACATTATGCAAGCCAAGAAAAAGCAAGCTGAAGTAGAACAAAACTTGGTGATATTTTGTCCTAGATACAGGAAGAAGCATAGTCACAAAGAGTGCATGTTGGATATGGTGCAAACCTATGCCATATGTACTAAAGATCATGCCACAGAAAACTGCCCATCACTCCCAGGGTTAAAAGCAGTCTATAAGGAGGCGGAGAAAGAAACAAAACTAGTCTACCTACTAAATTAGCATCGCCAGTGCCAACCATGAAAAACATATATGCCTACTGATCCATCTTCTTTCTTTCAACCCTCGCAATATAATTCGCAACAATACCCAGGAGCTATGTGGCAGAACCAGCCTCCTTTTTCCAATTGGTCACAAAAACCATTCTCTATGCCACCTTGGCCCAACCAATCAAATCAAAATAACAATTGGCCAAATTCCTCTTACTTCCCACTATTCTAGAAGAATAATGCATATCAATCTCAATGGTCACCCTCCACTTCACAAAACCAGAACTAGCAGTCAAGCTGGAAAAGAACTACAAACTAGCTAGCAGGAACAATCCCCCTACCTCAACCCACACTACCAAAACCCTACACATTGCAACAAAACCCTTAGACCAACCTACGACCACAGCTCTTAACCAAACCCAACCTAAACCCCAACAACAGGTTGGCTCAATCTGTGCAAATTATTGAAGGACTAGAGCTAGAAACCAAATTGAGGGAGTGTAATGAGCTTCAATTAAGGTCTCAACAGATAATAGAATTAGAGGGGGATAAAAATATACAAATTGAAGGCCTGTTACCAATAGAACAAGTACCACAAGTGGAAAATTCATATAAACAAAAAACTCACGATCAAACTATTACCTCTTCTCCACCATTACCAGAGAGATTAATTATACCCTGCTCAATTGAATATCCCGAATTTGATCTTTTGGGACAATTGAAAAATTTGTGTGTAAAAATACCTCTCTTCCAGGCTACTCAGGACATTCCAATTTATGCAAAACCTATTAAGGAATTGTGTACAAAAAAGCAGAAGAGGAAAATAAAAACAACCCCAACTATCCATGTAGTCATTACTTTATCTGATTTACTATCAGGAAGAGAAACACTTGTAAAATATGAGGACCCAGGAAACCCTATAGTCACAGTGAAAATAAATGGATGATCCTTCCCAAATGCATCAGTCAACCTAGGAGCAACAATCAATATTCTTACAACAACAACTTGTCAAAAGCTTAACATTACATCCTTGGACTAAACCACAACCTTGTTGGAATTGGCTAACCGAACAGTAGCCAAACCAGAAGGCACATTATAGGATGCAATGGTGTCTGTAGACTCTTGGGAATACCTAACAGATTTACTAATCATTAATCTTAGAAACCGGCTCGATGGACATCCCCTAATTCTAGGAAGACCTTGGCTAGCAACCACGAATGCTTACATAAGTTGTCAAATAGGCAACATGACTATAGCAAGAGGAAGCAATGTGAAGAATTTAGCCTTATATCCTCGAGCTCAACCAAGTTTAACAATAATAAAAACCAAAAAGTAACATGTATCATATCTAACTAAAAACATTAGATCACTGCTAACTATATAAGATGCTCTCGAATTCAAGGATCAAACAGAAGATGACATCATTAACACTTACAATAACCAACTAGATATTATATCCCATCCAAAATGTCACATGATCGAAGTAGCCTTGGATAATGAAATAGAAGAAGATCCCCTAAGATATTAACGACCAGTCAATACCAAAAACTTCTATTTATAATAGTAACATGATAGAAATTGAGCCAGGGAAAACCTTAAATATCAACAAAAACCTGACTGCTGACCAGGAGTAGAGGCTTGTTCAACTACTGAGAAAATACAAAGAGGTTTTCGCATGGGATTACCTAGACATGAAAGGGATTGATCCCCAATTATGCATGCACCACATCTATACAGAGAAAGATGCTAGGCCCAATCGACAACCTCAATGGAGGTTAAACCCTCACCTTAAAGATATTGTTAAAGCTGAACTACAAAAACTGTTAGATGTGAATTTCATCTATCCCATATCTGACAGCAAATGGGTCTCTCCATTACTAATGGTGCCTAAAAGGAATGGAAAGTGGCATATATGTGTTGACTATAGATAGCTTAATAAAGCAACCCAAAAAGACCATTTTCCCGTTCTGTTCATTGAACAAGTCTTGGAGACATTGGTAGCAAAAAAATTCTTTTCTTTCCTACATGGCTTCAGTGGCTAAAATAAAATTCAAATTGCCCCTAAAGACTAGGATAAGACTACCTTTACATTCCCTTGGGGGACATTTTCTTACAGGGTCTTACCTTTTGGGCTGTGCAATGCACCTGCCACATTCGAGAGGGCTATACTCAACATTTTTTCAGATCTGATAAATGAAGGGATCGAGGTCTACATGGATGAAATTACACCTTATAGAGATGACTTCGATATGACAATACAAACATTAGAGAAATTTCTGCAAAGATTCATTTCTACCAGGCTCTGTTTAAGCCATGAAAAATGTTACATGATGATGATCGAGGACCTCATCCTAAGTCACTATATCTCAGCAGCTGGAATTTAGGTAGATCCTACAAAAATTCAAATAATTATTTTAATACCTACCCCTTCAACACAAACTAAGGTACACAGTTTCTTGGGATTTTCTGGCTATTATAGAAGATTTATAAAGAATTATTCTCAAATTATTGCACCATTATATGCATTAATAGGAAATGTCAATTTAATTTGGACTAAGAAATGTGACATTTCTTTTGAATATTTAAAATGGCTTGTATCAACAGCCCCAATATTACGAGGCCCAAACTGGGATTTTCCATCCTAGATTTCATCTGACGCTTCAGATATGAACATTGGAGCAGTTCTTGGCTAGGAGGAAGATAAGAAGCCATATGAAATCTACTACATCAACAAAAATCTATCTCCTGCTGACTTAAATTATACTATGACTAAAAAATAATTTTTGGTTGTAATCTATGCTATCAATAAATTTGGATATTATATAACAGGATACCATGTGGTTTTGTATACTGATCACTCTGCTATTAAATATCTAGCTAATAAACCTGTTACAAATGGAGGAGTGACAAGATGGTTGATCCTTTTGCAGGAATTCGACATAACAATCAAAGATCGACTAGAAAAGAAAATCCAGTAGCAGACTTCCTTTCACGAATGCCAAAGATAGACGACTCAGCAAGAGTAGAAGACCAGTTCCTTGATGAACACTTATTCGCTATCACCATTGGACGCGGATGTCGCAAACTACCTAGCAATGGGAAAATTACCCAAGCACCTGACACATAATGAAAGAAAACAAATAGTATAGTGTAGCACTTGGTTCTCCTGGATCGAGGGATATTTACTTCATATAGGGGCCGATATGCACATTTGAAGATGTGTCGAGGAAGACAAAGTCTTCGACATCCTAGAATCTTGCCACGATGGGACCTATGGTTGTCATTTTGCAGGCCATAGGACTGGTCACAAAGTCTTGCAGACGGGCTATTATTGGCCCACCATTTTTAAAGACACCAAGAAATTTGTCCAAGCATGCGACAGTTTCCAAAGAATGGGATGCCCTAGGTAGTCTGATGAGATGCCCCTGCATCCATAATTAGTCATTGAACTTTTCGAATGATGGGCGTTAGATTTCATTGGTCCAATATACCCATCATCTAATCAAAAGACATAGATACTAGTCGCAATAGAATATGTGACTAAATGGGCGGAGGGAGAAGCATTACCAAGGGAAATGAAGGACTTGGTAATCCACTTTCTTTTCCAACTATTCGTGTGATATGGCTTGCCTAGAGAAATAATCATGAATGGAGGGCCACAATTTATATGCTGTAAGATTGTTGCAACATTAAAAAATCATCATACCATGCACATAATCACAACTCCATACCACCCACAGGAAAAAGGCCAAGTAGAAAGCACAAATATAGTAATCAAGACAATACCCACAAAGAAGTTGCATCACATATATGTGATTGGGCTACCTGATTGCGAGAAGCCCTGTGGGCATACTACACGACATGGAGAAATACCACAAGATATTCCCCATATCAGCTAGTGTTTGGCAAAGAACCTATCTTCCCACTCGAACTTGAAACTCAGACATTAAGAATAGCTCTAGAGGTAGGCTTGGACTTAAATGAAGCATAGATTAATAGGCTGCATCAAATCAATGAATTAGATAAAATCTGGATCTCAGCTCTTCAACATATTGCACTGATCCATCAACAAAGAGTGAAATGGCATGATGTCCTTATCAAGAATAAGGTCTTCCATGAAGGAGATTGAGTACTTTTGTATGATTCTAGGTTCGAGGATTTCGTAGGAAAACTATAGAATATATGGTTAGGCCCCTATGAGACACAATAGGTGCATGATAATGGCACCCTCACATTAGCCACCATTGACGGGTCTGACTAATCTTTTAAAGAAAATGGACATCAAGTAAAGCTCTATGAAAAATCGCTTACCAGGGAGTCCTTTTTCCAACTGTTACGGGAATATTCCACTATACAAATTCTTGCTGAGGAGGGCAACCTGTCCACAACATCGTCCTAGCGAAGAATTTATTTGTTTTTGAAATTTGTACATAAAGTTTCCTTTCTATTTTGATTGATTTTTCTTGTATAAATTGTATATAAGTTGTTTTTTCTTTTCCTTGTTGTTCCCTTTAAGGAACAATTGTTGTTCCCTCTAAGGAACAACAATGTTGTGTGTAAATTTTCTTGTTGTTCCCTCTAAAGGAACAACAATTTCATGTGCAATTTTTTCTTTTTTATTGTTCCCTCTAAGGAACAACTATTGTTCCCTCTAAGGAACAACTATTGTTCCATCTAAGGGACAACTACTATTCCCTCTAAGGAACAACTGATGTTCCCTCTAAGGAACAACAATTTTGTGAACAATTTTCAATTTTTTTCTTTTCGTGTTGTTCCCTTTAAGGAACAGTTGTTGTTCGCTCTAAGGAACAATTATTGTTCCCTCTAAGGAACAGTTGTTGTTCCCTCTAAGGAACAACAGTCTTATGTGTATTTGCTTTCCTACTATTTGATCTAAGGAATAGTTGCCATTCCCTTTAAGGAACAGTTGTTGTTTCATCTAAGAAACAAATGGTGTTCCTTCTAAGGAACAACAATTTGATCTATATTCATTTTCTTCTTGTTCCCTCTAAGGAACATCTATTGTTCCCTCCAAGGAATAGTGGATGTTCCCTCTAAGCAATGAAAATTTCGGATCTAGTTCTCTACTTCATTCTGATGTTCCTTACAAGGAACAACTGTTGTTCCCTCTAAGGAATAGTTGTTGTTCCCTCTAAAGAACAACTGTTGTTCCCTCTAAGGAACAATTTTTTTTTTTTTGGTGTGTATTTCCTTTGTTGTTCCCTACAGGGAACAACTATTCTTCCCTCTAAGGAATAATAATTTCGGTGTGTAGTTCTTCTTCTTGTTTTTCCCCCTAAGGAATAGTTTATGTTCCCTATAAGGAACAACACTTTTGTGTATATATCCTTTTGTTGTTCTCTAAAGGGAACAACACCATTTGCGTATATTTTTCATTTGTTGTTCCTTACAGGGAACAACTGTTGTTCCCTCTAAGGAACAACACCCTTTTTTGTGTCTTTTCTTGTTGTTCCCTATAAGGAACAACACTTTTGTTTGATGTTTCCTTTGGCCATTTCCTTTAGGAAACAAGCACTTTTTGAATATCATTGTTTTCCTTTGCTCACTCTTTATGATCCTCTATAGGGAAAATATACAAATATATATGTTAGGATAGAAATTTGAAGTGTACTGGAACAAGCAAATCGAATATTATCATCCTTAATGAGATTGCTTTGTATTGATCGAGAAAGGAAGGAAACAACCATCTATATCACTTCATTGTCCTTATTTTCAATATAAATCGAGTTGATTGATTATTTGTGTCATGTTGGTTCTCCACTAACCACTATAATTCTCTCTATTCATTATCATCAAATAATGTTAAGGGTATACATTTTTCTATTGATATGTTCAGACTTCTTCCACCATCCCTACTCCTAAGGAGTGTTGAGCCACCCTCTACAATTAAATAGGAAGTGTTGTTTAAAAAAAAAAAATACATATGTTTACTAACAATTCTATGATTTTTACAGATGGAGGATAGGCGGTCTCATCAAGAGCCAGCCTACCATGATCATAAGGAAGAAGCAAAGTAGCATTCCCACTATGGCCACCACACCAAGGATATGATCCAATGGATGCATCAAGAAAATGTCCTTGGAACAGGAGGTCTCATCATGAGTTGGCTTCCCCACCTTTTTCTCCTTCTAATTGAATGGCAATTTGTTCATTTCGTTACCAAATCAGCACATTGGTCTCTACTCTGACATCATAATGCACTTCCCTAATTATACATATAGGATCATGGTTTCAAAGGATGAAAAAGCAACTTTGTTGAGGCTATAAATTCCTGGCAGGAAAATCTTTGTTGATGGTATTGGAGTCATATTTTCAGCATCAATAGTTATTATAATCCCCTTTTCTTATTTTTACCTTTATGCATGCAATATCTTTTAAAAATCAATCATAGTAGCTTTAAGTGGAATGATGATGGAAAAGTATCTCTCCTGTGTCAGTTGTCCTTTTTCCTTTTCGAATCACCTCACGACATCTCCTCATTTACTGATAATTCTTGTTATATGCATTAATTCCATCACTCTTATATCTTTTGCGATCTTATCATTAATATGCATACCTTGCCACTTTTATCACCCCTGTACTTGACTACCAACACGTCATTCCTTCACTCATTCGGTCGAAGGTGACCTATCATTTCAAAGGGGGGTGACAAGAAACCTCCAGTGTATTTATGTAGGCATGTCAATCCTTTATTCGATTGTGCAAGGAAATACGACATTCCATGATTACCGAGTATGTGGTACAATAACAAGTCCTAGATAACAATATTTATGCATGTAAAGTATCATCTGAAATAATCATTAACTTTTTGTTCCATCACTCAATTTTAGCTATTGTTGTGATATCTCTGCTACACTAACTGTTCGTAGAATCTAGACAATATAGGAGGAAGAATAGTACATAGGGATCTGCTAATACTGGCCATTTCTGATGCAGCTAGAGAAATTCTAACCCAAGTTGGGTGGATAACATACTTCACATGTTTTTCAGAAACCTAGCGAAGCAATTGCTATTGAATTCCTACAAAATTTATAGAACGGACAATCTATGATAAGAGGGAGGCAAATCAGAGTGTCAGATGTGGTGATAGCTGAAGTGTCTGGATTAACAACAGAAGCACCCATATGGGATAATAAAAGATTGAAGTTGCAAGACACTATTGCAGTCTTTAAAGACGAGGGATAGGACCTCATCATCAAAGGCAAAGAATTTTGACCATCATCCCTTAGAGAAATGTGGGGAGAACTAGCCAGTGTCATCTACAATTACATCACATGTGACGGGTGAAAAGATGTGGTAAGGCCGCATCAACTTAAACACTTAGCAGTCCTAAAACAATAATGTCTATGAATTTGCCAGAATATTTGAATTTCCTATTGCATGACACCGCTCAAAGCATAAAAAAGTCCCAACATATAGAAACCATCATGAGCTACCATTGCTTGATTAGGCTGATATTGAGTTACAACCTCGTCTAATAGCAATCATGTTTGGAGGAATTAATATTTTCCATTGAAGGGGGCCTAGCTCTACCTACACCTAAACCTGTTTCGAAAAGGAAGAGGACTACCCTTGCAACAAACATTCCCTAAAAGTGAAGACATTCCACTAGGCTGAGGAAAAACTTAGGAGCGGCTGAAAACCCCTAGGAGAGCATTAACAAGGTGATAGAATTGTCTAGCCCAAGAAGTGAACAACAATTGTAGATAGAAGGCCAGGATAACCCTGAGTCAGACCATGAGGAAGAATTAGGGCATTCTGGAAATGAAGAAAGGAATGTATCGAAACTCCCCTCAACATCAAATACAAGTCCCCCAAGTGATTTATTTCATGATATGGAATTTGCCCGAATCCTGGCCAATATGGATGATTTCATATAGCCTGAAAGCCTACTCAATTTTAACATTGGAGCAACCCAATCTGCAGAGAACTCTGGGCACAATGGAATTATATCAGAAAATGTAAGTTGTGAAGTAGAAATAAGGGCAGAAGCCACCCAAGAAGAGGTGAACCAACCTAGTGATATGCCTCTACGAGAACCTAGTTAGGTAGGACTAGATACAAAGAGTATAGGCCAAATAGAAAAAATAAGAATAGACCAGGAAGAGGACTACCAATCTGGGGACATGGTTCTTGTAGAATAGAGCCAAGATGAGGAACCTAACTCATTAGGAGCAGAGATGATTAACATAATAGTTTTTCTTCGTAAAAATCATAGAGACAAAATTAAAAAGCTTAGTAAGGAAAAGAAGTGACTGCAGAAAACAGTAAAAAGACTCAGACGAAAGATAAGAAAATTATCAACAGGGAAGGTTCCAGACAAAACCTTGGAAACAATAAATGCAGCCATTCAAACTGAATTATATGAAATAAAAGCTACAGGGACTCAAACTGAGCCCACACTCACTCAACTTGTTAAGGAACAACATGCAACTCTCGCAGAAGCAACTACCCAAATAGAGGTTATACCTTCTTATGACTTAGCTATTCAGATGGAGGTGGTACCCTCATACAACGTGGCTACCCAAATGGAGGCATGGACCTCCCATAATAAAGAAACACATACAACCATTCAAGCCAAAGATATCATGACGAGAAACAACCTCAGTATATTGAATCTTCAAGAAGATTTATCACAACTCGACTTACCATAGAACGGCTTGAGCTGGAAACTATCTCACAACAAAAATACCAAGAATTATAGAGGAATATTGAGGACATGAATACATTAGAAAGTGAGACCTTCTATAAATACCGAAAGGTAGAAGAAAGAATTGAGAAAACGAAGCTTCGATTAGAGAAGGTCATGAGTCAAACAGACACTATTTTCTCACTGTACACTGATGTCTTGGCATGCAGATCTCTTGCCAATAATTATGCCTTATTTTTGCTAGAAAGATACTTGCAGCTGAAAAATCAAAGCGGTCAGGGCTAGAAAACTGATAGAACTAAAAACAATTAAGGATTTCATAAATTGTTGCAAACAACATGGGGTAAAAGTTTAAAGATTGTTATGTCAAATTTAGATACATAATTTTGTATTAGAGGAAGAAGTCTAAAATAACCCCAATCCTTTTGTGGGGGATGTGCAATTACAAAATTTTATTTCATTTGTTGTCAATCAACTAAAATGGTTCAAGGGTCCTAACACATTCCAGAAGCAGGAGAATGGACTGGACCTTTGGGTCAAAGATGAACCCAAACACCCACTACAAATGCTAGCCAATCAAAAAAGTCTGATGAAAAGGGAAGGAGTAATCAAAATTTTGGGACCTATTTAGAAAGAGATTGTATAGAAGGGAGTAGAATACTTCCTCTCCATTTAGGAAATCTCCTTGGCTACATCCAAGCTCAGGTGTACAGTCTCCAATAGTAATGCACATAATAGAGAGCCATTTAATTTTAAAAATTTTAAATTGGCTATAGAACGCTTTGTCTGTTATAGAAATTCCATCTTAAGAGAAGGTCCTTATTGGCTAGGTTGTCATTTCCATAGCCCTATTGTTTGGTATCTTGCTGAATGGTATCAAGCCACATATGAACTACCTAAAGGATAGACAGGGCACATCTTCGAGCTCTTGGCCAAGAATCATGGTTTTAGACCACTTTATGAAATTCCTTCTCCAGCTTATCCTTTGACTACTCTGCATACGAACTACATGCTTTCCATGAGGACATGAAAAAGAGTAAGAAGGGGAGTATGTTGAGTCATGGAAAATGTATGCATTTACTACTAACCTCATCATCCTTTTCCTTTATTCTTATATTTTCAATATCTTAATGCACTAATCTATTAACGAATTACGATAAGAAATGAAGGAATTATCTGCAGTTACGACTTAGCTAATTATTACCTTTCTTTATGCAAGAAAACAAAAAAAGGGAAAAATGTTATTCCCTATGAAGTATCAACAAAAATTGGCAAGCTAACGAAGGAACGTGGTGGTTGAAAATGAGGCGAAAGAAAATCAGAAGAATTAGCATGAGAAACGAAACAATGTCTAAATTTGGAAAATTGTTGCGAATCCCTCAAGATCGAGAGATCCTGACGGATCATGTTTATCATTTATATTTTTACCCTTTCCTATTATAAAAGGAGATGTTTTGTAAGAAGGGAGTGGGAGGAATTTCTATATTATTGAAATTGTAATTGTAATTGCAGACTCTCGCTACTGAGAAGAACACGAATATATGGTAATGCTCATTCAATTTTATGATTAATATATAAGTAAATTTGTTATTCCCTCATGTCATCTAAAGTAACTTAGCAGTGTTCACGACGACTAAGGGCAAGGCCTCTGGTGGATTCAACTCCTTTTCTTGTGTCATACATTTCCAATTCTCGCAAGTGTGATGGTTTGACAATATTCTTGCTTTACAATCACTTCGTTTCTTATTATTTTCTAGTGTTGACAAAATCTCTTTGATTTATATAATTTGCAGTATTGTCGTTGATTCAATTTACATTCATTTCATATCAAGTTGCTTAGATAAATATTCTGCTTGATATAATCAGTTGTAAAGAGTATTAACTATCATTATTGAAACTCTCAGATTGACATCATTTGTTGTTTAGATTAATTATTGAAGACTGGTTTTGATTTAGATTAAATCAGTTAAAGGGGGATGAGTTATCACTACTGTACTCTCAAATAATGTTGTTGTTAGTTTGATGAATGTAAGATTTGATTTCATTAAAGGATTGATTTTTCTTTAATTGCAATTGGAATTTAATAGATGCATCAATTTACTCTTGTATTTAAAAAGATCTATCCTGCAATTTAGGAAGCATTACTCTCTGAGTTAAATAGTAGCCACATATTGTGTACACTCTTGAAATAAGAAGAATTGCCCGGATTGATAATTAATGTGAGGATAATTAGGAATTTTAAAAGGCACGTTTTATCGACCAACAAGGGGTTTTATCATTAGAGAAATCAACCATCTTTTAATCTTCAAATTTTTTATCACTTTGGGAAACCATGATTTACAATGAGTACATGTTGATGGAGAAAAAAACTCAATTCAAACCCTTTAAAAGACTCAATCACGACCATTGAAAGGCCATAATGTTTACACAAAAAAAATGTCTCTATGGCTAGGCTAGAGAAAAAATTACCTATCTCCTATTTTTATTCACTAGAGTACAAATATATATAGATATATATAAATAAATAAATAAAAACTATCAAATGAAAGTTAATTTTCTAAGGGAGAACCTAGGGCTATCTCCTCTTTAATTGAACTTGGAATTCATGATTCAGGAAACTTAGCTACACTATATGAGGGTGAAAGAGGGTCTTTCCTGATTAGAATGGGGTTGTGTTATGATCCTTTGGAGCCGCACGATCTATATTTGTTATTTTCATGCTCTACACTTCCTGTCGGAACATTGGTTGATATGGTGAGCTTAAAGACCCCTTTTATGAAAAATTTAATATTTGCCTAAAAAATTGAGAATTTCTCGTTCAAGTTAGCAATTTTTAGTAATATTTAAGGCTATGAACTGCACTACCAGGCCTTTGCGGTATAGTACATTTTTTAGAATCTGAAAAATGTTGTTTCTCTAGTCTGACTATTGTCAAGATCATGCAACCAAGCCTAGGTATCATTCAAGGGCCATTTTTAGTCCATGTCTTTCCATAAATTTTGTACAACCAGATGAACCTCCTAAATAACCACATTTCCCTCCATTGGAAAATAATAAATAAATTGGTTATAGGTGCATTCCATCTCCTGCTCTACATACAATATGTGCCTTAGTCCCATATCTCTATTTCAATCCACACCCATGTATCCGCCACTGGCTTCTCTCCCTTATTATCCCTATGTCGACATGAAGAAATTGTCCCGAAGTGCGCTACCCTTAGAGGGTGATATGATCAGTGTTGTATTTTGAGTAGGCTCCATTTATAGGATATGTAACTATTATGGAGACTTGGGTGGATATTGATGAAGCAATCCCAAAAATATATAGCTCTTAATAAATCATTTTCCACCTCCCTCTAGTGAGAGTGCCTCATTACTTGATGAATTGTTTAAGGTAGCCCCATACCATTATGGAAATTTTTGGTCATATCAATTAAGTGTGATACTAAAATCATGGCAGTTGTCATTGGTACAATCCTAAAATATGGTTTAGCTCTATGTTAGGTCTTATTAACCTACACTTGCCCAAGGTACTTATTTGATGAGCCACTTACCTTACTTGGGTTGTTAGTGGACATTAATCCCGTGCATATGTTTGGAGGTGGTATCACATAATAGATGTGAGGGAAGATATAATATAAGGAGCCCATACAAGGCATGGCATTCCACATTATAACCTACCTTAAACATATCCATTCACTTCACCACACATCACTCCAGCTTAACTAGTCATGCACTCACCATTACAATTCATTCAACATGTTCATCGTTATTGGGGGAATTTTCAGGTCTAAAACGGTTCTACAATGAAAAATAATAAAATAATAGATTTTTCTTCCATGAAAATATATTTTTATTCGATCATTAAGGAAATCCTTAGACTCAACAAAAAAACTTGAAATCATTACAACAATGCTCATCATGTCACTTGGGGGGATTT
>APFE030724600.1:8742-20163 GCA_000404065.3 Pinus taeda
ATATTTATATGGAGAGAGAAATTTTTTGGAGGCATTGCTCATGAAGAGGGTATTTGATTACGAAAACCTAATTCTAGGGGATCTAAACTTTTTATGGGGTTGAGTAGGTGTGGGGTCCTCACGTAAGACCAAAACATGTTATAGGCTTTTTATCTCATTTATTATCAGATCACAAACTTATCTATGTAGAGATGATAAAAGTTAACCCTACTTGGAGGAATAAGAGAGTGGGGGAATGCCGCCGTTGCGAAGAGACTGGATTGATTTTTAAATGTTGAAAGGCTAGTGGAAGGGCAACCTATGTTTCCTCAATGGGTGGAAAGCAAGGGGGAATCTAACCACTATCCCATTCTCTTGGAATCAATGGGAAAAGGAGGGAGATCGGGAGTACCTTAAAATATAATATGAACTAGTTGAAAGATGAGGATTTCCTAGGCCTAGTACGTTCAAAATGGACTTTGTTTGATTCTACCTCTCGTGGTTCAACTGCTTAACAATTTTCTAACAATCTTGCAAAAGTCAAGGAAACATGAATTGAATGAGCATCTAGGTAAAGGATGATCAAGAATTAAAAGTGGTAGAGGATGGCCTAATTTCTCTCTGTGATTCAAAGGATGATGGTTTTTGCTCTAAGGACTCTAAAGCAAGATTGATGGAATCAAAATTGAAAAACAAGAAGCTATTGGAAGAAAAGGAAGCCCTTTGGAGCTAAAGAGCGGATCCATTTAGCTAGAGTGTGGAGATGAAAACACAAAAAATTCTAAAACTTTACAAAAGAAAGGAAAACGGAAAACACCATCTAGAATCTAGAAGATGAGAATGGTTTTCAGGCTTGTTCTTTTGAGGAACTAGAAATTCTTGGGAAGAGCCACTTCAGTTCCTTATTTCATGATGTAGAAAGGGAATCCATAGTTGTGGTTTCCAAGTTGGCTCAAATTTTCTCGAGGTTTGTGGATGTTTTAACTCTAGTTAAAAAACCATGTAAATATAAAAATATAAGACCACGGTCTTAGGACATGTATTCAAAGTTGAATGGTGGGAAAGACATGCTAGTGGGTGTTCATTCAATTTATTATGGCTAAGAAATTTGACAAAGGCAAAGGCAAAGGAAACTGCAAAGGCTTTCGAAAGACAAAATGGCATCTTTTGGCACATTATTTATGAAAATAATAGAAATTAGGAGAAAATGAATGTGAAAGGTCACAGGTTGCATGTGAGGAGGAAATTAAAGGAAAATAATAGAAAAGAAAGAAAATAGAGATCTCATTGATAAAAAGGCTTCTCAAGATCAATTCACAAGTTTTTCTTGACAGGTTTTGATGGAGCTCTCTTTTATTCTCTCTCTCTCTCATACTCTTGGACACTTAGAGTTTTCGTGGAACACTCTTGGAGGGTGTGGCATACTTGGAATTTTGGAGAAAGAAGGAAAAATGAAGAGTAGGAAAGCGTAAGAGGACATCAGAATCAACAGCTACAACAGGTTTTTCTTGCACGTACCGAGTTGCATGTATGTTTTCCTCACTAGTTTTGGCATGAATGGCATATGCATGTGGTTTATTGGTCATGATTTGTCATTCAAATGGAGGATTGCCTAGATTGAAAATCAATTTTCCTAGCCTTTCCATTTCCTCGATATCCATGGTGTTGTGAGTTCATTTCTTTGTTTTTTTGGTTGCTTCTCATGTTTCCTTTCAGCTTAGGTTGAGTTATTAGTTACTGGAAGACCTAGTTGGAAAAACACTCAGAAACCTTGTAACAACTTGGGTTGAGTTACTAGTCCTTGAAGCTTTGGTTGGACAAATGCTCTGGAAGCCCTTGGTGGGTTGAGTTACAAGTCCTGGAAGCCCTAGTTGGGCAAACGCTCTAGAAGCCCAAAGTAAACTGTGGGTTGAGATACTAGTCCTCGAAGACTTAGTTGGAACATATGCTCTAGAGCCTTAGAAGACTTGGGTAGAGACCAATCTCGTGATGGTTTTTTATGTCCAACTGTGAGGTTGAATCACTATTTGATGGGTTGAGGTGGTTTGGCCTTTGGAAGCCCTATATGGTTTTGGTTGATGTGTTTTATGAGATCCCACATTCATGCTTGGAATATGGCACGAGGGTGACTAGATGAAGAGAGATTTGGCTCAGCCATGTCTACGATGGGTTAATGGCTTTTATTTTATGTCTCTTCATTTTCTTTAGGGGATGAATGCATATTTGGAGTGGCCATTGATGGAGATGGATCCATGTTTCATAATGTAACCCCCATTCGCTAATTTATCAACTTTCATATTATTGTTTCAAAGGATGTGGAAAAAGGCCTTCGAAGAGAATGACTAACAAATCCCAAACACATTTCATAGTTTCCTCCAAAGCATGCTCTTTTGGAAGTGTATCTCAAACCAAATGTTCTATTATGAGGAGAAAATCTCCCAAGATGGAGATTTCTTGAAATTTATTTTCCTTGACTATGAGGAGGCCTTAGAAAAGCTCATAGAGTTCATCTTGATTGTTAGTCATGTTTCCAAGGCCTCATGCATATCTAATTGTTGTATCATCTTTGGAGTAGTAGAAAGTTCCTCCCCCTCCTGCCACCCCTAGGTTTTGTTTTGAAGCCTCATAAAAAAAGGGTCCATCCTCAACGAGTAAAGAGCTAAGATTTAAACTCAATCTCTACCATCTCAATTTTCCAACCTTCCTGCTGCTTTTACTCCAAATAATTGAAATGCATACAACATTTCCCACTTGACAAATTTCTGAAGCCAATCTTGTTCCATTTGATCTAATTATGTTGAGAGGGGACAATGAACCTATTTTTATGTAGTTAATTCAACACACAAGGCCAGTGCTTTCATAACAATGATTTTTAGTAGAGGGAGCTTCTCATTGAAGATAACTTCATTTTTGGCAAGCCATATCTTCTAGCTTAAGAATTTGGGAACAACTTCCCAATATGTTTTCGAGTGAGGCTTTTGAACAAGAATATCTTTATAGTTTTTCATCCAAGAGGTGAAAAATTCCAACAGATCTATAGGCCACGCTAGTCACCCATCGAGACGAGAAATCACATCATTCTAAACCTATTTTGTGTAATCACATTTCAGGAAAATATGGGAAATATCTTTTACTTGGGCTATGCATAGTGAGCATCTTGAGGGGCCATTGACTCCTCGCTTGGTAAGGTTTTTAACAATCATATTTTTTTGATGTACAAGGAACTAATAAAATACTTAGAGGATTGTCATCCTAGAGTGTCCTTTCTTTTCCATGGTGCGCATCTTGTGAGGTGAGCTCTAAAATTACCTGATGCCTGCTTGAGAATTGGTGAGAAACTTTCTAGATCCCATTCTAGCCCATCACCATTTTCATTCCAAAATGAGATATCAACTAATGAAAAATTTTCAAGAGGTTGTTGGTGCATTATTTGTATAACCAAAGATTGATCTTAGATCCACTCCCATTCTTCCAATACAAACCAGAGCCTAAGACAATAAGCTTCCAAATCAAAAAACAACCTTTAACCACTTAATTTGAACTAGGCAAGCCACTATGTCTCCCTGTATATATTTGGACATCAAAATAGTTTCACACCATTTTCCTCATTGAATTATAACCCTCACATTATTTTAATCCCAATAACTTTGTTATGAGCCATAAATATTGGAAAAAAAAATATTACTAGGAAAAAGATATTAACAATATAATAACTACCATTATTATGTATTCCCAACTTAAAGTCAAATACGATAAATACGATAACGCAAAGCTAAAAAAAATGCCATAAAAGAACAAAAGTAGACCAGAAATAAAACAAAAAGGGCAAACAAGTAAAAGAACAGAAATAGAAAAGAAATAAAACATATGATAAAAAAGAAAAAGATGTAAAAGACCAGAAATTGTTTGAATGTAGACCCAGCCAAAAATATTAGTTTGATTAGATCTATATCTGAGACGTCAAATAATTTTCCCATTCCATCCATTGGAATTAAAACATTTGGACATGATTCCCCTTTTTCTTTTAATTCTTTTCTCACAAATCTCACCAACCTACGTCTCTCGCCTCCGGCTGGAAAAGCTTGAAATTTCACCTTTTGCTTGCGCGTGTGACATGCGACGGAATACAATAATCCAAACTATATTCTAAAAAAAATTAAACAAACAAAAAAATATTTATATATTAGAAAAATATCAATATAACATAATTATATAATTATATATGAAATTACTCATAATAGAAACTCACATAAATACCTATAATTAAAAAATAATAATACAATAATTAATATATGGATTTTATTATATTAAAATTACATCATTATGGAATAACTTATTGTATTGTGATAAGTTATATTACCAAAAATTGCTCACAATTTTAAAAAAGTACTCATTTGTATTATTATTAAAAAAATATTGCCTTTTAAAGTTAATATAATATAATATATACCATTCTAAAAAAAACACCAACATATTATGAATAATTTATAAAAAATATGAAATTTAAAAATAAATTAATATTCAGTTATATATTAATAGGTTAGACTTATGTTTTGGAATAAAAATTTAATTTAATTTAATTTAATTAAATAGATGGTAGGAATTTAATTTTCATAAAATATTTTAGATATTTCCAAAGTAATTATTTCTTTTCTTTTTAATTAAAAATGTCATATTGGCAATTGTCATATGAAATGAGTTATGGTTTTTCTGAAGCCTATTTACAAATTTGAAATCTCCATGATAAAGTGATAGTCGATATCCATAGTTAAAAATCTTGTTACATTTTTGTATTCCATAATGAAATAAGCAAAGTCTTTTGGTTGAAATCACATAAGAGAATTTTTTGACCAAAGCAAACCAACAACTATGGTTCATCATCTTGTTACATATTTTGTAAAAATATATTGGTTTAATTATTTATTAACTCTTTTTTCCTTTGATAATAATAATAATTTAAAACTTAGTTAAATTTAAATTTAAATAAAATTAAAATTAATTTAATTTTTTATGTTTGTTTTGTTTTTAAGTTTAACAATTTGAAATAGATAATAAATTTATGAAATAAGTATTTTTTGATTCTTAGAATGAATGGATTTTTTTCAATTGAAAAAATTGCTCGGGAGAAGTATCTCAAGAATATATAGTTTTATTAGGGATTAGACCATAAAGCATTTAGACTCCTAATTTCTCTACATAACCATTGAACCACAACAATAAAACTTTATTATAAATTAATCATTATAGATAAATAACTATAGTAATAAACTATCTTTATCCTACACATACCAACAAAAATAATAACATAAATAAAATTCCAAACTAAAAAATATAACTCTAAAAAACCAACCAACCAAAAGACAAATAAAATGAAACGAAACCCCAAAAAAATTAAAAAACTAAAATAAAAGGAAAAAAAACGTAAAATAACAGAAATAGAAAAGATATAAAACACCATTAAAAACAACGTAAAGGACCAGAAATAGTTTGAATGCATAGACCCAAAATATTGTTGGATTAAATATATGTGAGATGTCAAATGATTTGGATGTACACACCTGTAAACAATGGCCAGTCCATCCAATGGAATCGAAACATTTGGGCATGATTCCTCTTTCACTTTTAATTATTTTCTCACAAATCTCACCAACCTGATTCGATTGCTAATTTAGTGATATCGATTTCAGGTTTGATTCACGTTGCAACCCTAAGCTGGCTCTCGACTGCGGCCAATACAGCTTGAAATTTGACATTCCATTATGCGTGCGACATGACCAGTGAACACAATAATCCAATATGCAGGACACGTCCACAAAATCCAGGCAAAATTGCTCACGCCTCACGCCCACTAAGAAAAGCAAAAAGTTTAGAAACCCTAGTATTATTAAAATGACAAACGTAACAACGTAGAAAACCTAGTGTTATTAAAATGACACAGGTAACAACGTAGAAAACCCTAGTATTATTAAAAGGATAGGGTCAGGTGGCCTGTGCGAGCCTTGTTGGGGTAAGCATTAACAATGGCGGAGATGAATAGAAAACTTGCAGCAACATTCTGCAATCTGCCTTTCACATTATTGACAGTTTTAGGGATCTTTATTTACCATACTCTCATTGCTATCGACTCCATTTTCGTTTGGGTCACACCTATCAATCGCTCGAGTGCTCGCACTCATTTCCTTGATCAATCTATGCCGGAGCCTACCTGCAGCTGCAGTAGCAGGAAGCAGATTCAGTGCCAAGTTTCTGATGAAATATTTGCACCAAATAATCCAATTTCCACTCCAAATTTAGAATTGGTAAAGGTAGATGCAGAACAGTTAGGGTTGTGCACCAGTAAGGTTGCGAGTTACAGTGCATTGTCTAGTCCAAAAGTGTATCCTCGCTCCAGTATGATTCCTCCGGACGAGCTGAGCAAGGAAGCCGAAGATTTCATTGCCAGTTTCAGAAGGCGAATGAGGAGAAAAAGCAAAATGATAACAGAGGAGAAGAATATGGAATTCAAGCAGAGGATGGAGAGAGGAGCACTGTAAATTAATAACACATGCAAGTCATGAAGAGAAAATCTGTGAACAATAATGTTGAGTATTCTGTGTTTATGCGACTTATTCAGACTAGGGGTTTTCTGTATTGCGTGATGGAAGACATAAAAGATTTGAGTTAAACATTTGTGAGTTTGAAATGCCTCAGAAGATGGTCGCGCAAATCACTTCAGCGATTTGAAAGCATTGTAATATATTGGGATTGTAATTTTTAGGAGTCCCATATGTTGTATAATTTTCTACAATATCTAACTTGAAGAGTTTTCATAAATTGAATGCTAATTAATGTGAATTTGTATGTGGCCGTCTGGTGTATGGAGTGGTTGGTATTACGATGTCAATGTTGTTCATGTTGATTTTGAAGCTTGATTATGGTTAAATGGTCTGGTACGCTTTGTTAAATATTATTACATTATATTGTACCATGAAGTTCCAGGGATAATAGTTGAAATGTACTATGGAGTTATAGGGATAACATTGGAATCTATTTTTATTAATTATGTTAAGGGGGTATTTTTATTAATTATGTTAAGGGGGTAATTTGTTGGAATAATTGTGGAGAGGTTATTTTTTGAGTTCAATGAAATTTGAAATGTGGAGAAAACATGTTCAAACATTATTTATGCACGTGACTCTTTATGAGTTTATATCTAACTACAAATTGTTTGTAGCCTAGTAACTTCTCATCCATAGAGGGGGGATTAGGTCAATCCTCCTTATCACAACTAAGGGCAACAAGCAAGGGAGGAAATTGTTTTTAGCAAAGACGAGGACCAAGGAACATTATGACATGGCCTCTGGGAAACAATTGTCCATTCATGGAGGGTTTAGAGTAGTGAAAGCCCTTGGAGAGTTTACCTCGTGATATTTAAATCCGTGGGTTTCGCAAACCCTATTAAAAAATTAGCCATGTGCACGATGCTCGATAATTTCTTCCGAGACATTCTGTTACGTCAAGAAACATTGGGGGATGCTGAAAGGATCACTAAACTGCTAAATCTATGTTTACTAGATGATGGTTTTTGTGTTCTAATGATGAGGGTTGGCCAATGGATGGAATACCTGAAGCATTAATTGATCAATTTGTGGAAGATGCACATGGTTATAGAAATTGAGGTTTCTTGAGTGATTTGGTGTTGGAGCTCAAGATCATGATAGCCTATGATCTCTATATGGAGAGAGAACCTTTTTGGGAGGCAATGTTCATGAAGAGGGTCTTTAATTATGAAAACCTAATTCTAGGGGGGATTTAAACTTTTCGATGGGAGTTGAGTAGGTGTGGGTTCCCCATGCAAGACGAAAACATGTTATAGACTTTTTATCTCATCTAATATCGGATCACAAGCTTATCTATGTAGAGATGATGAAAGTCAAACCTACTTAGAGGAACAAGAGAGTGGGGGGATGCCCCAATTGCAAAGAGATTGGATTGATTTTTAAATGTTGAAAGGCTAGTGGAAGGGCAACCTATGTTTCCTCAATGGGTGGGAAGCATGGTGGAATCTAACCACTATCCCATTCTCTTCGGATCAATGGGAACATGAGGAAGATCGAGAGTGCTTCAAATATAATGCGAACTAGTTGAAAGATGAGGATTTCCTAGGCCTAGTAAGTTCAAAATGGACTTTGTTTGATTCTACCATTCGTGATTCAACTGCTTAACAAGTTTATGAGAATCTTGCATAAGTCAAGAAAACATCAATTGAATGGGCATCTAGGTAAAGGATGATCAAGCATTAAAAGTGGTGGAGGATGGCCTAATTTCTCCTTGTGATTCAAAGGATGGTGGTTTTTGCTCTGGGGACTCTAAAGCAAGATTGATGGAATCATAATTGAAAAAGAGGAAGCTACTGGAAGAAAAGGAAGCCCTTTGGAGCTAAAGAGAAAATCCATCTCGCTAGAGTGTGGAGATGAAAACACAAAAAAGAAAATCTAAAACTTTACAAAAGAAAGGAAAATGGAAAACACCATCTAGAATCTAGAAGATGAAAATGGTTTTCAGACATCTTCTTTTGAGGAACTAGAAATTCTTGGGAAGAGCCACTTTAGTTCCTTATTTCATGATGTAGAAAGGGAATCCATAGTTGTGGTTTCCACGTTGGCTCAACTTTTATGGAGGTTTGTGGATGTAACAACTCTAGTTAAAAATCCATGTAAATATAAAAATATAAGACCACAGTTCTAGGGACACGTATTCTAAGGTGAATGGTGGGAAACACATGCTAGTGGGTGTTCATTCAGTTTCTTATGGCTAAGAAATTGACAAAGGAAATGGCAAAGGCTTTGGAAAGGAAAAATGGCATCTTTTGGCACATTATTTACGAAAATAATAGAAATTAGGAGAAAAGGAAGGTGAAAGGTCACAGGTTTCATGTGAGGAAGAAATTGAAGGAAAATAATAGAAAATGAAGAAAATAGAAATCTCATTGATAAAAGGGCTTCTCAGGATCAATTGGCAAGATTTTCTTGATAGATTTTGGTGGAGCTCTCTTCTATTCTCTCTCTCTCTCATACTCTTAGACACTTAGATTTTTTTGGAGCACTCTTGGAGGGTGTGGCATACTTGGAGTTTTGGAGAAATAAGGAAAAGGAAGAGTAGGAAAGCGCAACAAGACTTCGGGATCAACAACTACAACAGGTTTTTCTTGCAGGTACTGAGTTGCATGTATGTTTTCCTCAATAGTTTTGGCATGAATGGTATATATATGTGGTTTATTGGTCGTCATTTATCATTGAAATGGAGGATTTCCTAGATTGACAATGGATTTGCCTAACCTTTCAATTTCCTAGATATCCATGGTGTTATGAGTTCATTTATTTGTCTTTGTGGTTTCTTCTCATGTTTCCTTTCAGCTTGGGTTGAGTTATTAGATCCTAGAAGCCATAGTTGGAAAAATGCTCTAGAAACCCTGTAACAACTTGGATTGAGTTACTAGTCCTTGAAACCTTGGTTGGAAAATCGATATCGAATCCCTTGGTGGGTTGAGTTACTATTAGTGGAAGCCCTGGTTAGGAAAATGCTCTAGAAGCCCACAGTAAATTGTGGGTTGAGATACTAGTCCTGTAAGGCTTAGTTGGAACAAATGCTTTGGAGCCCTAGAAGACTTGGGTAGAAACCAATCTTGTGATGGTTTTTGATGTCTGACTATGAGGTGGAATCACTATTTGATGGGTTGAGGTGGTTTGGCCTCTAGAATCCCTATATGGTTTTGGTTGATGTGTTTTATGAAATCCCACATTCATGTTTGGCATATGGCACGGGGGTGACTGGATGAAGAGAGATATGGCTCAACCATGTTTACAGTTGGTTAATGGCTTTTATTTTATGTCTCTTCATTTTCTTTAGGGGATGAATGAATATTTGGAGTGGCCATTGATGGAGATGGCTCCATGTTTCATAATGCAACCCCCATTCGCTAATTTATCAACTTTCATATTATTGTTTCAAAGGATGTGGAAAAAGGCCTTCGAAGAGAAGGACTAACAAATCACAAACACATTTCATAGTTTCCTCCAAAGCGTGTTCTTTTGGAAGTGTATCTCAAACCAAATGTTCTATTATGAGGAGAAAATCTCCCAAGATGGAGATTTCTTGAAATTTATTTTCCTTGGCTATGAGGAGGCCTTAGAAAAGCTCATGGAGTTCAGCTTGATTGTTAGTCATGTTTATAAGGCCCCATGCATATATAATTGTTGTATCATCTTTGGAGTAGTAGAGAGTTCCTCCCCCTCATGCCACCCCTAGGTTTTGTTTTGAAGCCTCATAAAAAAAGGGTCTATCCTTAGCGAGTAAAGAGCTAAGATTTAAACTCAATCTCTACCATCTCAATTTTGCAACCTTTCTGCTGCTTTTACTCCTCTAGATAATTGAAATGCATATAAGATTTCCCACCTGACAATTTTCTAAAGCCAATCTTGTTCCATTCAATCTAATTATGTTGAGAGGGGACAATGAACCTATTTTTAGGTAGTGAATTAAACGCCAAGGCCAATGCTTTCATAACAGGTATTTTTCAGTAGAGGGAGCTTCTCATTGAAGATAACTTCATTTTTGGCAAGCCATATTTTCTAGCTAAAGAATTTGGGAACAACCTCCCAATAGGTTTTCGAGAGAGGCTTTTGAACAAGAATATCTTTATAGTTTTTCATCCAAGAGGTGAAAAATTCCAACAAATCTGTAGGTCGCGCTAGTCATCCATGGAGATGAGAAATCACATCATTCTAAACCTATTTTGTGTAATCACATTTCAGGAAAATATGGGAAATATCTTTTACTTGGGCTATGCATAGTGGGCATCTTGAGGGGCCATTGGCTCCTCTCTTGGTAAGATTTTTAACAATCATATTTCTTTGATGTGCAAGGAACTAACAAAATACTCAGAGGATTGTCATCCTAGAGTGTCCTCTTTTCTTTTCCATGGTGCGCATCCCATGAGGTGAGCTCTAAGATTAGCCATTGCATGCTTGAGAATTAGTGAGAAACTTTCTAGATCCCAATCTAGCCAATCATCATTTTCATTCCAAATCGAGATATCAACTAATGAAATTTTTTCAAGAGGTTGTTGGTGCATTATTTGGGTAACCAAAGATTGATCTTAAATCCACTCCCATTCTTCTAATACAGACAAGAGCAACCCAAAGAGGATGCTAAGACAATAAGCTTCCAAATCAAAGAACAACCTTTGACCACTTAATTTGAACTAGGCAAGCTACTCTGTCTCACTATATATATTTAGACATCAAAATAAATTCCCACCATTCTTCTCTCTGAGTTATAAACCTCCACACTATTTTAACTCCAATAACTTGGTTTGTGAACTACAATTATTATGTATTAACAATATAATAATAATAATTACAATTATTATAAACTTCTAAAAAAATTATATATATATATATA
>APFE030724601.1:0-12833 GCA_000404065.3 Pinus taeda
AAAGGAATTATTAATGTTATAAACTCAAAGAAAAAATAAACCCAAGAGAAAAATATTATAAACCTAAGCGATAAAAAAATGCAAGGGATCAATATTAAAAATGGAAAGGATTGATACTTTAAACCCAATGGATTAATATTATAAATCCAAGTTGTTTAAACCCCACGATAAATATTATAAATCGAAAAATAAATATCAATGACCATCCTTAACAATTGTTGATTTTCATATTGAGACAATCTTTGTTACCATGCGACGTTGGACCATGGTTGACCATGATTCACCATGGTTGATTATGGTTTTCATCTCAAGACAATATTCGTTATAATGCAACGTTTGACAACACTCACGATGATTGGTTTTGAAAATGAGAGAATATATGTCATATTAAATATTTTAAAACCCCTAAGCCCTAAATCCATGCCATAAATATTATAAACATAAATAATGCTATAACACAAAACAATAATAATAAACATAAACCACAACCAATATAAGAACCACATTGTAAACCATTAAGACATCAATACAAAAAAATAATATGAATACATTAATAATAATACACTATAAAGCATTAAAACATGATAACTCATCATCACATTAATACTAACACATTTATATCACTACATTATAAACAATAAATAAATTTTAAGCCATAAATACATTAATATAAATACATGAATGTATTAATAGTGTAAATCTCAAGAATATTGATATAAACAACAAGAGAATGAAAGCCCGACAATAATATTATAAACGTCAACAATATTTTAATTTATGAAAGACATGAACAAAGTGAAGGGGCCCACACAAAAGACCAAAACAATTAGAAATGCAAGAGAAAAAAATAAAATAGTAACACTACCATTGGAGCAAAGGAACATAAATGCAAAAACACATCTAAATTGCACACATTGGATTTAAAGAAGAACAACATAATAGGACATTTTAAGACTAGAGATATACAATTTTCTACATAACAACAACACTGAAAAAAAAAATTCAATTTCAACAACATTGTAGCCACAGAAAAAAAATTGAGTCTTAACATATATTTTTTGTTTTCTTTACATCAAATAATTCCACTACAAAATTGAACTTGAAACACTCCATCAAAATCCATCTATGGAATAGCCTCTTCCAAAACACAACCAGATCGATGACAAAAGCAGCACCAATTCAAATCAACAGGATAATGATCACGATACTTAATGCTTTCCAACCAATTCCTTCTTATTATCCTCCCATACTCCCTCTAGTGCACACATAACAAGTATTTTACATGTGTTTTAGTTTCATCTAGCACACAAAGATGCTCATTAATAAAAGTAGGACGGAACCCATGTTTTCTATCAAACTTGTTTCGAAGATAAGTAAGAAAACTTATCACTCCAACAATATTGTGCATTGTTATGGAATAATAGATGACATCATTATTATCCATATCGGCATTTGAAAGACAAAAAAAATAAAAAATTAATAAATACGCGCACAAATAAATAAGCATACACATATATAGATATATATACATAAAACATAACACCCCATTTTTATTTATGTTAAACAACTTAATCTTATAATATTACATGAAATAAAACAATCTAGTGTTACATGAACCAAATGATATAAAAAATTCTACAAATATAAGCCACATTTCACAACACAATGGAAAAAACTGTGTAAATAGAATAAAACCATGGCCAATATTCAAAACCTCCTTTTTTGCATTTCATGATGTAATATCAATCCACAATATTAATATCAATATGAACCATTTATAAAATTGATTATGAATGATTGGTTCATATAACTGGTTGTTTATGTCTGAATGGTCTATTGCAAAGAAGAGACAATAGCCACTTGAAAAGAAAAGGTAAATTGAACAACATGAAAACAATGTAAACAACTTTCTCAAATATTATTATGAATATGATGAATCTATTAATCTCATAAATATATGAAAATGATTATTCTATTAAAAGTAAATCAAGAGGACAATAAAAGAAATTCAAAAAACATACTATAAAAAGGTCACAATGTTATTAGTTGTATCTCATAGCGATATGGACTTCAATCACTCCTCTTCTTTCTTCCTAATTGTAGTGTATGCACTATGTTTCATCTCGACATAACATTGAAAAGAGAAAGGCGGTGCAATGCATAAACCATCTATTTATTTCACTCTTGATATGGTTGTGAAGGTAAGGCCTTGTTGCTCTTTCTTCCTAATATCAACTGATGCTCGTTCTAAAGTCAATCCATGTGACTTGTGGATTGTAAGAGTCCATGCCATCTTCAAAGAAATTTGTTTTCGATTTCCTCTTATCATTGGTGTGATAGGCACAATGTTTGGATTGCTTGCATCAAATGGAACACCAACATACTTATCAAAAACAACAATTGTGAACATTGGAAGTTGAGGTTGCTTAGAGGTAGGCGTATAAAATATATACTTAACATAACCAAGTGCACCATTCACCAAGCCATCTTCAACCCACAAATTACATGTCAACATAACACGCTGAACACTACACAAAAAAAATTCACGATCCAACTGGTCATCATCAACACCAATGATTTTTGAACGCCTTGCATGCTCAACAACACATCTTGCAATTGGAGAATTTAATGGTTTTAACATATGCCTATTATGAAAGGAGACCAAATTATTTGTTGGAAACATGTGAACTACTGCATTAAATAAATCTCTTTCTCTAGGATGCAACCTCATAACAACTTGTGACATAAGAAACTCCCAATCTTCAAGAATAGATTCTACATTTCTTATGTTGTTGAGGACTCTATCGAAACAAGATTGTTTCTCATTATTCCTTTGTTGGAAAAAGATTGTGTCAAGAGTGAAAACAATGTTGAATTTGTTCCACAAGAATTTCCCTATTGTATTACCTACATACAAAGGATTATCTCTCATAGGAGACAACTGGCCAAGGTCACCCACAAGGATGATGGATCTGCCACCAAAAGAAATGCTTCTCGTAATCGAGCATCTATTTGCATAAACAACCTTGATCCTAGAAATCTTATTTAATCAATCAATATATATCTAATATGTCTCATTTCTTCTTGGAATACTACAAGTGACTGCCCCTGTAGTGGCTGCATATCTTTAATTGGAATTTTTAGAGTTGTGTATTGTTTTTCCATGTATATTAAAAGCAACTATTCCTATTGGGACAAGAAGAAGAAAAGGGATTCTTCCATTACTTGACAAATTAGAAAGATCTTCAAAAATACAATGGATAAGGAAAGAATTCCTAGTGCCCGCAGTGCCCTGAACAATCATAAGAAGAGCTTCATGAATCTCATCTTCAACAAAGTTCCTTAAAACAATTTCAAAAGCATGTCGTTGTTTTTCCGATAATGAATCTGGAGATGCAAATGTTCTGTTTGAAAGGTCAATAATATCACCCCTTGATTTTTCATTCCTTATAAAATTAATAGCTTCTTCTGCAACATCATCAAAAATAGTTGTACTTTCCTAGTCAAAGGATATATCAAAGTCCCTTTGACCAAGGGTGTGAAAATCATAAACATTCACATCATTTGTTGGAACCAAGCAAGAGAAAATATTCCATTCTTGAAAATCGTCTTCAAGATTCATTTCCTGGTTAGAAAAATCAGCATCTTCTTCATCTTTAATATTGTCGACAATTGATGGATTCAATCAACATGCCATTCTTGATATCAGAAATTCCTCCAATTTTCAATAATAATTTCAGCTGAAAGGCCAATTTCTACAGGAATGTCATGAAATGGCTTGTATAAGAGAAATTCTTTCTAGAAAAAGGTTTCAAATTCATCTGAAGCCTCATTAGGAATAGAATAAAATCATGGCCAAACCCGAACAATAGCATGAACATCTCTAGGCTTCCATGGATCTTGATTATGCTTGCTATCAAATGTCCAAGATCTTGTTGTTTTGATGAAAGGAGATTTTAGGGGTAAGGCAAAATACCTTTCATATCAAGTTTTAGATTCTGAGGCCTGTGGGTTATGAGCCCACTCTTTATTGAAAGCATTAAACATTGCGCTCAACCTCAAAACCTGGGACCACTCAACTTAATCGATACACAGGAATGCACACGGAAACATGGAAACCTGACCATAACACTTAGATCATATTTCAAAAATATTTCACCCGCATCTATAAATTATCGGGTCTGTTCATTAAGGCCACTTCCACTATGCTCTCCAATCTCCGATTGGCTCATCGGTTATCAATGTATCGGCCCATCGACAATCGGTATTCCCACTATCCGCTGCGCTTGACTCTCCGATTTGTGATCAGTGATTAGATCACGATTGTCGATCTTGACTTTCGATCTGATGGTTGACGATTAATCTAAATATCACAATCGCACTGTTTCAAGGGCGAGTTCTGATAGATCCAGAAGATTTTTGCCAATGCGATAAAGTGACGATCACTCATCGCAACTATCCAAGACCTAAGGTCTTCTCCTTATGTATGAACTTCACCGATGCGATATCACTTGCACTGCTCCACGCGATTTGATCCTGCCCATTGCTTTATGAGATCCAACGGATCCTGTGCATTCTCTCATTCGTCCGCCATTTGATAGATTCTACGCTTTAATCCAGTTCCTCTGCCATATACCCTGTCTTCACATTGTTAACACATTCTGACACTTATACAACAATTCATTATGACATCTTTATATTGCCATCGATCCTTCAGTGATCGATGGTCAATCAACAATCCACAACATAAGATTAACTCTATTTATGAAATACACCCACACATGCTATCTACATAGTAATGCACAAGCACATAAATCAACACTAAACACACACTTTTCTATTATATACGGATGATTACAAGCTAAGGCATTTCAGCCTTAGAACAAACTCCCTCTCGACTACACTTTTACCACTCTGGTTTACACAAATTCTATTTGTCACTATCTGTCTCGTCTCCCCCCTATTGAACACACAGGTTCATCATATATATATATATATATATATATATATATAAGGGAACATTAGATCGGATCACTCTGAAGGATCCGACCACATCCTTTCCTCAAATCTCTCAACTAATCTCTCTATATGCATACATATGGCATATTACATTACATTAAGCAAGTCTTTTAGAGACTTATCACTTCCATCAAACTAGATCTATTTTAACAAAAATGTCCCCTATTTAGCTTCGATGGTCCATGTCGTCCTCCTTGCTCTGCTTTGGATTCCTTCTTTAATGAAGAGTGTCGGATGCTCCTGCATCAAACTCCCGAGGCACAAAAATTTATGACCTCCTGGTCATATGATTCTCCTTATCCCTTAGCAATTCTTCCCACTTCCCAGTGGAACTGCCTTTATGATCTTCTATGAGCTGCAACCAACCTCTGAAGTAATAGTCTTCCTCTGCTACATGATACCTCACCAAGCTTTCTCCTTTGAGCTTAGTCTTTCAGCATGCTTCGGGTTCTCTCCTCTGGAACCAATTGAGCACTCCTTGCTCCAGGTTGCTGCAAGTCTTCTCACCTTCTGTTACTGCTATTTGCACAACAGTAAGACCACAAACTCTAGCTTTAAACAAATGTACCTCCTTCTCATTCTTCTTGCACCCTTTCTTCCTTCTCACAAGAAAAATTTCTCTTTCCCTTAACCTTTGCTTGCTCTGATACCAAATTATGTAAGGAGATTTTGGGGGTAAGGCAAAATCCCTTTCATATCAATTTTTCAATCCCGAGGCCTGTGGGTTATGAGCCCACTCTTTATCAGAAGTGTTAAAAATTGCGCTCAGCCTCAAAACTCGGGACCATTCAACGTAATTGATACACAGGAATACACACGGAAACATGGAAACCGTAACATAACGCTTAGGCCAGATTTCAAAAATATTTCACTTGCATCTATAAATCGTTGGGTCCATTCATTAAAGCCACTTCCGTTGTGCTCTCCAATCTCCGATTGGCTCATCGGCTATCAATGTATTGGCCCATAGGCAATCAGTATTCCCACTATCCACCGCGCTTGCCTCTCCGATTTGCAATCAATGATTAGATCGCGATCGTCGATCCTGACTTTTGATCCAATGGTTGACGATTAATCGCAAGATCACAATTGCACTGTTTCAAGAGCCGGTTTCGATAGCTCTGGAAGGTTTCTGCCGATGCGATAAAGCGATGATCGCTCATCGCAAATGTCCAAGACCTGAGGTCCGCCCCTTGTGTAGGAACTTCGCCGATGCGATATCATTTGCGCTGCTCAACGCGATTTGATCCTGTCCGTTGATCTATGAGATCCAATGGATCCTGTGCATTCTCTCATTCATTTGCCATTTGATGGATTCTGCTCTTTAATCCAGTTCCTCTGTCATATATCCTGTCTTCACTTTGTTAACACATTTTGACACTTATACAACAATTCATTTTTATATCTTTAGATCACCATCGATCCTTCAGTGATTGATGGTCGATCAACAATCCACAACATAATATTAACTTTATTTATGAAATACACTCACACAGGCTATCTATACAATAATACACAAGCGCATAAATCAACACTGAACACACACTTTTCTATTATATACAGACGATTACAAGCTAAGGAATTTTAGCCTTAGAACAAACTCCCTCTCGACTACATTTTTACCACTCTGGTTTACACAAATTCTATTTGTCACTCTCGGTCTCGTCTCCCCGCTATTGAACATGCAGGTTCATCATATATATATATATAAGGGAACATTGGATCGGATCACTGTGAAGGATCCGATCACATCCTTTCCTCAAATCTCTCAACTAATCTCTCTATAGGCATACATATGGAAAATTACATTACATTAATCAAGTCTTCTAGATACTTATCGCTTCCATCAAACTAGCTCTATTTTAACAGAAATGTCCCCTATTTAGCTCCGATGGTCCACGTCATCGTCCTTGCTCCGCTTTGGGTTCCTTCTTTAATGAAGAGTGCCGGAGGCTCTTGCATCATGTTTCTATTAAAGATAGATGTTCAAGGAAAAAAGTTCTCTTTTGATTAATGTTGAAGAAAAGTATTCTTAGATGAACATTGCAAGCCATCCCTTGAGATTTTCCTGAAAACCTTTCTTCCAACATTTAAGGAAACAAAATTTGACTACAAACAACAAGAGGTAGCTTAAGAAACACATGGCATGTTTCTTGTGCTCCAATGTTACGATCAACAATCATTTCTACAAGAAACCTTTTATATGCACATAAAGCATGATCCTTAGAGACAATAGAATTTAAAATTGTAGTTAACATATGATGATAACTTTTAGACCTTTTTTATGCTTTTGATGCATACTTAGCAATATATTTCAAGAAAACATAGCGAGAAAGCACTCGTTGGCAATCAACATTTGCATGCCACATTGTTAGAAGGTCAATGTTATGTACATTAAGCCTATCATCGTTTCTTGTTGGCTCATATTTTTTTCTTCCTTGATCATCTATGAACAATCTTGATTCATCACAAAGATCCCATGGAGCATTGTATTGACATGTTAGAATAGTGCCCTTTTTGCGCAAACAAGAATCTACACTACACTTTGTGTGCCTTTGGACACAATTTAACAATTCTTCATAATCATTATGAGGATTACAAGAGAAAACATGACTAGTATTCAATAGGCAAGGGTAATCATTAAGGCTTCGTGGAACTATTATGTTGCGTTGATGTATGTCATGTGGATTCCATGAAGTTACATATTTGTCAAAGAATCTCTTTGCAAGTTGTACATCAGAACCATTTGACCAATCAAGTCTTTCCGTGTCAGAAGCGCCTTCCAACCATAGGAAACCATGGATATGTTTTGAACCTTTATGTTGCCACTCATATCTAAAGAAAATGAAGATATAGTTACTACAAAAAATATAAATAGAATCATAATAAAAGTTCACAAAGTATAGAAAATAAATTCAATAACACAAACCTGTACTAGAAGTCTTTAGCTTTAAGATATTTTTGGATAACTTCCTGTCGAAAAATATTGAATATATGGTGCATAAATCTGGCAACAATATGAGGGTAATGGATAAAATTCTCAATTTTCATATGATGCTCATTTAAAGAATGAGAATGTGAATGTATGTGCATAAGGTTATGCAACTCTAGCCACTTTGTGTCAGCTGCACTCAAAGTAAAAAATAAAGATGGACATCCCAACTGAGTAATCATGTCAGTTAATTCATCTTGACACTTAGTCTAGTATGCCCTTGTACCTCTCAGAGAAGAACGAAACCGCATAATATGCTCAGTCAACTTATTATTTGGTAAATCATATAGTTGGTGACACAACTCTTCAATTGTTGGAGGTGAGTTATCATGTAAATGTTTTGTAAACTGCATCAGTTTCTTAGCTCCAATACATTATCATGTTCAATAGGTAACATCGAAAGCGAGGATGGCTTCCAAATCTCTGATCATAGTACCTAAGAAGATGCAATGCATACTCATGAAGTTAAACACTACAAATACGTGGTTGCAACCAATCAACATCATCGGTTGGGAACAATGTTGGGAATGCCATATCTAATAACCCCTTTGTATTATATACATTCACTGGAGAGGTCCCAATACTAGTCCAATCCATGTCTTGAACATGTGAAGAACCAACATTATCAAAAAATGCTCTAATTTCTTCCACTTCTCTTCATTCATTTGGTAGGTGAGTAAGAAAAGAAGAAGTATGAGAGGGAAAATGCTCAAAAGGAAACCCTTCATTATTAGTTGCATTGATCTCAGATTCTTCAATATCACAATAAACAAATTTAAGCCTGGAGGAGAGATATGTTGATCTTTCAGGCAGAGCATTCATTGAGTTATAGTTAATTACAACATCTCGATAATATTGATCATGTTGGATTTTAAAAAGAAATGCAGCCATCACTTGAGATATTTTGACATAACATTCATAATATTTAAACTGAGTAGCATGCCTCCTCACAATTAGAAAGTCAATATCTTCAACATGCCGGACACGACTTTGTACAATTGTAGAAATATCTTGAGGAAAGCTAATTGTATGACCGCTATACTTATATTTCCCACCTCGAGCATGTGTCACTTGAAAAATAGGATTCACACGTGCTATTAGAATTTCTTCAACCTGAGTAATAACTCTTAAAATATGAGGTTTCTCACCAGTATCCATGTTATTATATCGACAAAAATGATGGGCTCCTCTTTCACTCTTACATTTCCTGCAAACAGGTCCTTCAGAATGTCTCAAAACCTAGATTCTGGGATGTGATTCTTGGCAAATGTGGCACATTTAGACAACTGACAAGCTATCTATCTTTGCTCGAAATATTTTATGCATTGCAATCATGTTTTCATCAGAATGAATATAATCTCTATCAGTCGGACCATGTTGAGAACCATTTGGAAGAGTAAAATTTCTTCTAAAATGTACTTCATCTTCAGGAACATGAGATTCCCTTCCCAAATTTGAAGCATGTGAAATGGATCTAAGATAGGGTCTTTCCAAATTTATGGTCTGCATTTCGCGAACCTGAGAGGATGTAAAGGTCTCTTTGCCATAAAATATTTTAAAATTTAATTTCCAACTAATTATACATGAAAAAAATGAAGAAAGAATCAAATGCATTCAAAATTTACATTTGTTTCTTGATTTTGATGAGGGTTATGAGATGGTTGCTCTTCGCTTCTAAAATTAGTGGATGGAACATTTTGGGAGTTAGATTCTATGCTTCTATTCAAATGAGTTGTTTCCTGTTTCAAAAAAATAAAATACATCATAAAACTAAATGTCCAACAAATAAATATTCAAAAATGGAAAACAAATCAAATACATTGAACATCTACATTAGTTTTACAATTTGATGTTTTGGATTCCAATTCTCCAACCTAATGAGATGAAATCATGTTTTCTCCATAAAGGGTTATAAAATACAATGTCCAACCAACTGTAAGTGAAAAAGTGAGAGAAATATCAAATGCCCTCAACATTTACATTTGTTTGGCGATGTGGATGAACATTGTGATATGCTTCCTATTCACTTATAACATCAATAGATGGAACATCTACGAAGTTAATTTGTATGCCTCTATTGAAATGAGTTGTGTCCTATTCGAAGAAAATAAAATATGCCATAGAATTCAATGTCCAACCAACTAGAAATTTAAAAAATGAAAAGAAAATAAAAAACATTGAAAATTTACTTTAGTTTGGCAATTGATCATCGAGGAGAATACACAGGAAGGTGATGACATGCTTCATCTTCACTTATCAGATTAGTAGATGGAACACTTTGGGAATTAATTTCTAGACCTCTATTAAAATGAGTTGTATCCTATTCCAAGAGAAGAAAATAACTTATAAGTTTAGTAAACAAAAGTTTGTAAATAGAGGAATGTAATAAAACAACCACTATTGCAGCAAAAATCAAAATATCATTGGGTTACCTCCATTGTTCCACGCGAAATACTATCATGGATGATTGATTCTCCTGGTGGGAACACATTACTTTGAGAAGCGGGATTGGAAGATGTGTGTTTCGAGCAATTGACTCCAAATTATCAAACAAATGGCCAATTAAACTATCGTCCAAATCATCACACACAGTGTCGTCATTACCTCCACCATGGATGTTTTGCAACCTTTGGCCTTGGTCAAAACATGCAATTTGAAACACGGAAGGGTTAGGATGGAAATTTGCATCCACGATATCTATATGATGTTCTTCTTGATTACAAGATGTTTCCCCAATGTTATGAACATTTTCAAGAGAGCATCGAACACAAAAATTAGCTGATGAGGAGCATATTCTAATAATGAACTATCAACAAGAAATGTTCTTTCCATTATATCATCCATAGTACGATACTTACGAGGAATTATAAAATCATTTTCAAGAGTGGATTCACACGTTATTCTATGATACATATCTCTCATATGCTCATTTATGGCATCCTTATTTTGTTGATACCATAAACGACGACTTTCATTAGACCTATCACATGATACTGGTGACAAATTTCGTTCTTGTACGATTTCTTGTGCCTTCAGATGACATGTGTACAATGAATAATCAAATATTCCATAAATATGGAGCATAGAAATTATCTAATATAAACAAACACAAAAGAAAGAAAAAGGCACATTTTTTTTTTGGAAACTGTAAAAAAACATAAAAAGTTTATATGTTATTTTTTCCAACCATATAAACTTATCAAAATGTGTAAGGATTTTTTCAAATGGCTAAAAACAAAAATGAATGTTCAAAATGGCTAAAAACATAAATGAATTTTTCCGAATGGCTTAAACAAAAAAGTCTAAATTTTCATGTATCATATTAGAATCAAAACAAAACCCATACTATTGGGACACAATACTGTAAGAATTATATGACTTGGAAATATATCTAAACATTTGGAACTATATACTATCAAAATATAAATTTAAATATTAAAATGTACATAAAGATATAACATTGTTTGTGAATCAATGATAAAAACCAATACAATAACATGTATAACCTAACTGATAGCAATTATAATTATACGAACAGAGAAAAATGCATAGCGCCTATACAAATTTACATGTAATTAAGAAAACTTTAAGGGAAACAATTTGAAATATTTTACATCATAAAGATCAATACAAGCATAATTTTAAAGTATTACCGTAAAGACCCAAAGTATGTATATAGCCAAAAATGGAAATATTTTCCACAACCATAGAGAGAATATAAAATGAAAATATTTATAAGAACTCCTAAGAATACTAATATCCTAAGGCTCCATATCCATATCCAATGGTGGAATCTCATCAATGGAATCCATACGGGGAGCAATCGCAAAAACATTTCCATACTCAATCAAATCATTACAATCCTCCAGCTTTGGGTACCAAAACCCAAACATCTGTTGATTAGTTGAATTATAAATATCTATTGGAAAATAGATGCTATTCATCATGTCATATAATAGGAAAGGAACTTCACTGCAGTTGCACATAAGAACCACACCATGGACTATTCAAAATGGAAAATAACCAAGACATTTGCTATTTATATTTGTAGAAATTTCTTCTAACAAATTCCATCTAAAATCCCAATCATCCTTAAAGTAGTCAATTCTTTGTTCAATGCACGGTTGACCAAATTGGAAATGATCTAATTCTTGAATTGACCATACAGAAGTGGAGCCATCATTGACAAGGCATATCAATTGATCCATATTGCTAATGACATACACCATATGTCAGTGATTGGAACAAATGAAAAATACCATTCATTTTTTATTGCATCAAGCCAGTAGATTGTATACCCATACCAAGGATAATCTTCATAGTCCTTGTCGAGATAGAGCCAAAACAATTTACTTTTATAAAACACTCCATTCTTAGGGGGTGAACTGCCACAAAATGGAAGATCAACCCTTTTCCATACCCTTTCAAGACTACTACAAACATAAAATTTAGATTGCATTATGTCATAGTTTTAGAACAACCCAGTCATACTTTCTATTGCTTACATTTTCCAATAATGAAAAGAATCCTCAGTCTCCAATTCGTATTGGCCCTATGTTCTTAAAGGCCTTTGTAAATGGATTCGTTGCAAAATAGTTGTGTGCATGGGAGCATTGTGTTGGTAAGGATAAAACCACCATTGGTCCGACAATAGACTCTACTCTGTATCTTGAATCTATGAATCCCAAATCAAAATGAGATATGTGCCCATTCTGATTAAGGTATTGAGCATCAAAATAATTATCTTTACTATTAAGGAAAGGAACCATAAATCCAAATTCGTTCTTGCAACGTAATATGAAAGAAGGGTTTTGCAAAACAT
>APFE030724602.1:0-12331 GCA_000404065.3 Pinus taeda
ACAGAAAGCTAATTTGTTTGGATGGAGAATATTGGGTGTGATCTGTTCAATTAGTAGAAAAAGAGTGAATAATTTTTGTATGGACTATTGGGTGAGAATTTGCCTATGTCTGGTGGGAACGCCTCTCTCGGAAGATGTGTTGTCCATCAATATACTTACACTTTTCCATCGCACAAGCAAAGATTGCATTAATAGTTATTATCCCCACATATCTTTCCTAAGAATGGAGCAACTTACAGGCTTTCCACTCAGCTTTCAATACGGACCACTCTTTTAACTGGCTTGAACTTACACTATGGACTAAGGCAAGTAGTGTCTAAGAAACGAACATGCCCCAATCGGGATTCTTAGAGCTACTCACTTGGCATTGAACAGTTATTCTTGATAACACTTGACCCAGCGGATTAACCCTCCAACTGTAAAGGGCAATAAAGCCTCCTTTTTAGAACCAGAACCGAGGATACCTTGACCATCAACAGAAGGCACCTTCAGACACACACTGTTGTATGTAACCCCCCTGGTCATGTAAGTTTTAAGGCTTTATAAGCATGACCTACTATCAGACAATTCCACTACCCTTATTTGGTGAATCAAACTAGAATAATGTGTCGGAGCTTCCTCGCAACAAGGAAAGAGCTCTTTCTTTCAAAGGGCGAACGTCGCCAGAAGCAAGAAGCAAATAGGAAGGCAAGGTGGCGACAGCACTTGCTCCCTCCGGGGGCAAAGGTAAATTTATGCTTCGTCCGCACCGGGCAAGGAATTTATTTCTTACTTGACATTAGGAAAGCCAGGAACTGGAGGGGCTTGCGCTTCCTAGGGCAAGGAATTTATTGCTTGCTTGATGTTAGGAAAGCAAGGAACCAGAGGGTCTTGCGCTTCCTAGGGCAAGGAACCTTCTTCACTAACAAATATAGTTGGAGCCTGCCTGGACCCCATTGAGGCACCCAAAACAAATCATTCGCCGTGCTCTGCTCTCCAATGAAATGTTGTGATTTTTCATACCATTGTTCAGGAGCTTTTACTTTAGGATCCCATTGGAGGCAAAAAAAGGACATCGCCGAGGAGACACGTATTAAGCTATGGCCCTTATTCGGGTAAGTATTGAAACCATGGATACACATCTCTCGGAAACATGTACTGGGTGAAGAAGTAAGGGTAATCGGTGCACCTCACACACTCGGGATTATGGCTTTCATGTCAATAGCAGCCTTACCGTATCTGTACTGAACTGAAGGTATTTCTGGGCTGGATTGAACTTAATTGAACATAACTTCTATTGATCAAGAGATGTAGAGACGTAGAGAGAAGAGATCTAGAGAGATGTATATCTTTGTAGAGCTAGAGAGATATCTATTGTCTCCATTCTTTGAAAAAGACACTAGTTTCCCCTTCCTTTATCCCTGAGCTCCAGCGAATAAGCTGCTATAAGTTGTCTCCTTTGAAAGAAAGAAGCACTATTCCATTCAACTCTTATTTCTGCCTTATTTACGAACCTAATTAGTATGAGACTTAGTTGTATTCCCAGAATTGTGTAATCTACTTACATAGTTAGAACAACTAATTAGCTTGCCGCTAAGCCTGATCCAACTAGTTTTCATGAGCTGTAGTGCAACTATTCCAATAGTGGAAATGAAACGGATATAATCGATGTAGTTCAACTCCACAGGTATTTCTTTGAAGGTTTTTTGGGATCTATTCCAAGCGAACAAACTTAGTGTCTGGGCCCAGGTATTATTCCCCATCATTTTGATGTTTGATTTTGTGTTCCAAATGCATGTTTCTGATAATGCCACTTTGAGAGAGCTGATTACCTTTTGATTTCATCATCTCCATTCTACTTAGACGGGAGTTGGATTAGGGAAGGAAGAGAGAGAAAGGAAATTTGAAACATCCCAATTCCACATAGATAGAATTGTATAGAGATATTCTGACTGGCGATGATCCTCGACAGGTGCATAGTAAGTAATGCATGCATCATAATCATAGCATCCATTTGATCAAGGTAGGAACGTGTGTTCCATACCGGTAAGTGAGTTTTAGGGTGGAGGGTAGAGTTGGAGGTTCTAGGGTCGAGAACATGGGGGATTTAGATTAGACCTTGCATTAGGACGTGAACTTAGATATGAGGGGGACGAAAGATTGGGAATGAAGGGGACAAAAGAGAAGATCAAGCAAGAAAGCTAATCTGGATGTCTCGTATTAGGACGTGAGCATATCCTTGTTTCTTGTTTCTGGGTATGCTGGGGTATGTTCGGGTAGGTGTTAGGAGTAGGATTTTTGTAGGGGAGTAGGGTAGTTTGGAGTAGATGGAGTAGGTCCTTATCTGCGGATGTGTAATCTTATCAGGACGTGCTATGGCGAATGATGGGTACATGCTATCAGCAGAAGGGTCAGTTGGAACACTATTTTCGTAAGATGGATCCCCTTGAAATGGTAACGCCCCTCTCCAGAAACCTAATCAGTTGCCTTTGTCCGTATCTTCCCAGCCAACCTTATCGTAAGACTAATCAGTTCTAAATCAAATTCAATCAGTTAAGTGGACCTCAATCTAAATGCTCGTAAGTAATGCCCATGTCTTCTTTCTGCTCTATTCGAGTAGCCCGGGCGGGTAGAAAGAGTGGCCTATTCGAGCGTCCCCATGCATCAATCGAATCCGTCCCACGAATGATAGAGAAACTTGATAAATGCTAAATTTGAATACGAAAAGCTCTATTTGATTACCCATGATGAGCCTTACTCCGACCGCCTAAAAAGGAGATTGAGATGAAATAAAACGGTGAATTAGACTATTTTCGAATATCTGGTCTACCCTAACTTTGTGCCTGCCCCAAACGGTGGTGCTGAAGTAGCCCATAAGTGGATCCACTTGAATAAGGCCCCTTTAGTTGCTAGTTGCAGTAACCTGCTTGCATTATATATGAGATTCTCCAAAGTGAGCCATATATCCTCTGTTGATAAGTCCTTGCACTCAGAAGCGCAAGACCCTCCGGTCCTTCTTTTTCATCTATTGGGTCTTACGTGAAGGGGCACTTATCTCGAAGAAAGATATGGGTTATTGATCAAACACTATCAACATGAGCTACATCCTCTATTGGCGACCTCCTGTCAATGACAGCCACCTACTGGCTTCGACCATTGGCTCTCGGCTGACCTTCTGGCATCGACTCAGCCTCCTGGCGCTGACTGGGGCTATTGGCAATGACCCTATGGCTACTCACTACCCGTACCGTATCGTGTTGGCTATAACATGTTTTGAAGGTGACTCCGGTATGTGGGAGCATGAGGTAAAAGAGAAACCAACCAATAATTCACTGCCTGCACGAAGTGGTTCACAGAAACCACCACCCAAAGAAGCCATTCACATAAGCTGTTCGCTCACTCGCTGCATGACATTCACTACTCACTACACAAAGAAGCCATTTGCTCTGGGGTCCTTCTCATCTCTCGGTTATGTTGGTTCAATAGGGTCCTCCTTTTCTTTCCTCTCGGCCATTGCTGTGTTCCTTCTCTCATCTGGCGGAAACTTGGAAACATAATTTTCCGCATATGTTGGAAACTAGGGAAGAAAAAACTCAATAACTTAGTCTCTTTCTTGTGGCAAGTTGATAACCTCAATAACTAGATTGTCTCGTGGATATGAAGAACGGGGCAATTCGAAAACTGTGGGGGCTAAAGTGAAACCTCATCAGGTGTAACCGAGCTTTCTTTCGGTTCACTACTACCTCCTTCCGTCCGGTGAAGCACTTCCCCCAATAGCAAGCATCAAGGCGCAAAACCAAAAAGTAAAGGCTTCCATCCCGCCAATCATGGGGAAACGACATGAAATGTCATTCTTGTATAATCAAACACTCATATGAGGTACGAGTATGAGGAGCCGGAGGCCCTCACTTTCAGTGCCCGAATGATATAAATCTTTGCCTCGGGCCCCATGAAGCCAAGGTTTATCTCAAGGAAACTGTCGAAAGAGAAGGTTTTCAAAAGTCTGGTCGAACGAAAAAGAGTCCCTTTGCCTCACCCCCTAGGTAGGTATCCTCACTCTAGCAAAAAATTGATCCATGCATCCATTCTCTCGTATGGCACATGGGGTACATATATCCTGTCGACTAGTGATGTGTGCCTTTTCCTTATCACTTCTCCTTTTCTTGGCAATGACCGACCTCCTGGCTCTGACTGATGGATGTGTGTTGTTTGCGTCCGTTGGACCGCCCCCCCGCCCCCCTCTATGGGTAGTCTTTTCTGGGGATTGCTTTGGCTAGGGGAGTCTTTTCCCGATAACGAAATGAAATGAAATAGTCTCGTCAGAAAGGAGAGTCATCAAACCGATATCTTACCAAAATCAAACTAACAGGAAAAGAAAATAGGAGATGAAAACACTAAACTACCGCAACATATATAATGAGTGCCCCAATCTCTGATACGAAAAGAAGTGAAAAGATATCTATCATTTGGTCAAAATGACCCAAATCTCTCTCTTTCAATGGCATCAGGTAAGATCAGATTTATGCAAATGAAATTACGTATACAATTCACAAGAATTCACAAGAATGAATTCCCAGCGAAGCGAAGCGATGCGATTACCAGCCGCCAGATACGAGCGAGGTTGAAACTGTTTGTTGGTGGATCTGAAGGGAACTGGTACAAATACGTGCATCTGCGTACTGAAAGACATAAGGTGGAGGGGGACCACCGCCATTCCTCCTCCTTCCCCAGCCCGATAGAGAGATTGAAGAAGCATCTCAATCGAGTGAGGCCACACCCTCACGGGTGCACAGTTGGACCTTCCGTTAGGGTCCTGCCCGACAGGGTCGGGTCAGGTTCAGGCAGTCGGAGTAGTCGAGGTCGGGATGGGTTCGGTCCGGCTTACCTGCCCTAAGAGACAGCTCCAGGTTACACATCCTATGGTCAGGTGGACAAAAGGGGAGTAGGCAGGTGAAATCGGGGTAAGGTAAGAATAATGGCATCTGTGATAGGAAGATATGGCGAAGGACGCCTACAAGCGTCTTGAGCCCGGCAGAAGAGCTCTGCTCTGGAGCCGCACCACCATCATCATCATCAGGAATAGGAAAATCGGAAGGCGAAGAGGATGCGAAAGCAAGCTCCGACCACCTTTAGTTCACTTATTTGAAGCGTGGCACGTACCTTCCCATAGGTCGAGAGTCAACCAGAGCTCACCCTCACCCTACAAATTTCCTTCAACGGAAACGTGAAGGTCACTGATATCAGAGATAGCGTAAGTAGGTGCTAATCTGAATGCCTACTATGTGGCATATGTTCATTATGCATGAATGAATGAGAATATGTAATTCCCGTGAATAATTTATAGCAGTAATTACGGTATATAATTCATGACCAGCAGGCCCCACTAAGTAATGAAAAGGCCCTAGGCAGGGACGTGCAGAGAGGAGAAAGGGTTTGAACGCGAAAACCAGTTGATTCAAAATTTGAAGATCATAAGCAGTAAGTTCGGATATGGGGGCACCTACTTTACTCCCTCGATTATTGTGTGATGTTGAACTCTATCGTATGGTCAACCTGGCTCTATCGTTTTCTGTCGGTAAGTCCTTCCCTATTGTCTGACGAGGGTAAGGCCTTCTCTCTCTATCGAATATCCTGTGATGTGATACTTCCTTCTCCTCTCGGCTAGTGAACTTCCCTCTTGTCTGGTGGTAATGTGTGTTCCTTCTCTCTTGGTACTGAATGGCTATGACCTCTTGGCTATGTCTGGCTTGTAGGGGACGTGTCTATGTGTGGCTATCGGAAATAACAACTGGCTATAAGCAATGGCCTCCTGTCTGGCTATGATCGGCAGCTATGATCGGCTAGTGAACTTCCCTCTTGTCTGGTGGTAATGTGTGTTCCTTCTCTCTTGGTACTGAATGGCTATGACCTCTTGGCTATGTCTGGCTTGTAGGGGACGTGTCTATGTGTGGCTATCGGAAATAACAACTGGCTATAAGCAATGGCCTCCTGTCTGGCTATGATCGGCAGCTATGATCGGCTAGGACTTCTGGCTATGACTCATGTCTATGATTGGCTATGAGTGGTTATGACCTTCAGGCAATGCCTCCTGGCTATGACTACTGGCTACTAGTGGCTATCATCAATGACAACCGGCTATAAGATATGACTCCTGGCTATTGACCGGCTGGCTCTAACCACTGGCTCTTGGCTGACCTTCTGTCAATGATTGGCTATCGGAGACCCCTATCTATCTTAGGGGTTGTGACTCACTCACTCGGCTCCGTACTGTACCGCACCATGTTGGGTGAATGTGGACTTGTTGGACTTGCATGTGGACTTGGCGGCTTCCTTATGCGGACTGAGCGCCTTACGCGGATTGGGTAATGCGGGACTGGGAGAATGCTGGGGATGAGAGAATGGGGATGGGGAATAGGAGAGTGGTAGAATGCTGGTAGAATGCGGATTGAATGGGGTGGATTGAACTGAAAGTGGGAATGGGTGAACATCATGAAGAGCATGAACAACATCAAGAACAACATGAACTAAAGAACAACATAAGAGCATGGGTTAACGGAAATGGGTAAAGCGGATTGAACAGAAAGCGTGGATGCGGGGCTTGATGCGGGGCGTCATGTGGGGAGTTGTCTATATGAACTACCGAGCTAAATGAATTACCAGTCGTCAATATGAACCAGCGTAGTTGGCTCTATAACTACCGGGGGGGCTATACTTGAATGAAAAACACTCACTGTGAACACCATTTATTCCTGGCTCTGTCGTCGGTTGAGGCTCTATCGGGTGCGTTACCTTCTTCAGCGATAATAGGGCAAGCGGTAGCGATCAATCACCACCTTATCATGGGCCAAGCGGTAGCGATCCTTCCTTCCTATATGGCAAGCATCAAAAGTATTCCCTTCTTCAATACATAACTTCAATAACAAATTCTCTTCCCTTTACTACTAATACTTCTCTTCACTACTTCTTTCTTTCTTCCATCCTTCCTCATCAGCGGTGGCAATCAATCAAGACACCTCATTCATGTGGGCAAGAGGCAGCGATCATCAAGAAATATGGCATTTCAAAACGTTCACAACACCATATTTCCTGAGGCTAGGGAAAATTCCAAAGCTATAATTGAGAATATTGCTGGTGGGGAAATAGAATCAATAGGAAACACAAATATAGTCATGGCATAACACAATTACGTTGCCCTTTTTTTATATCTCGAAACGCTCTTTTTCAACTAATATGTAAGGTCTTTATCCAGATGGGGTCCCGAACTCTCATGTTATTGACTCAAATAGTTGATTGAATGTATGTCAGGTGATTACTTCAAATAAGGCCATGGGGGCAGCTTAGTTCGGGTGAGGTCAAACCCTATTCTACGTAAATGACCCAAAATGCCACTTTTTTCATTGTGGGGTGGTTCCGGTCGATCCGGTTTCGGGTCTCCGGTTTCAGAGTTTTTGAGTGGAGTGGAGAGGGGGGCGTTGAGGCGTGAGGTGTAGGGCTCCAGCTTCTTATAAGGGTATCCAGGGTTATCCAGCTTTGGGGTCTTCATCTCTATGTTCTGTGTATCCAAGGAGGACGTCTTGCGAAATAAGCAAGTTTTTCCAGACGTCGAATGTTTTTCCCGAGTTTCCGGTTTTGTCCCTTATAGAACAAAGCCTGGAGGACAAGCCCTCTCCCTTTATGTTTCTCATGCGGCGCTGAAAGTTCATGGCTGGACCAAACGCCGCATCCTACGGGGGAGCCTCCGCGATGCTTTGCCCTCCTTGGTCAAGGTCAATGTTAGGGGGTTAGTGGGGTGGGACCGTTTATGCAAAAGGATATTCACCAAGGCTATCGGCGGGCACTCTTTTGAGCTCGTTGAAAGAGATACGCTAGCTTATGCAAAATTGTTCCACAATTTCCAAGAAAACGCAAACCAGAAAGGTCGGCCTTTAGAAACGTATATGGAAGTGAAAAGGTGCGTTAGAAAAGATAAGAAAAGGGGTGGTGCGAAAACCAAGGGACAAAGAGAAGATAAGAAGCCGCCAGATGAAAGGGGTTACCTCCCCCTGTAACATCAAAAGTGGTCCAGTTGATGTTAGGACCCTTTCAGTTTGTGGAGGAAAGCTACTTCCGTTCCGAGGGATGAGACTCATAATGATTTCCTGATATTGAGGAATCTGCCGCTAGCTTCCCACTTCGACGTATTTCTCCTTGCCCTCTGAAGCGCAAGCCCTCCAGACCTTTATGTTTCTACCCTTCCATTTCATTCTCCATACCTATTCCTGGAAGAGAGAACAGCCGCACAGATTTGTACCTTACCCAACACTATAACATGGTTTGCCTTGCCCCCCCCCTTATTCTCCTCGGCGGCCGCAACTTAAGAGACTTTTTTTATCTCAATCTGATAGGACTATAATGAGGAGGACGACAGACCAACTGACGGAGATCGGGGAGCAGGGGCAGCTTCTGGCATCAGCTAAGATAGGCGCTGGGTGGAATTGGTATTCGAGATATAGGCTGAGTTTGTGCTATCAGCTAAAAAAGAGAGGATAAAGAATGACTCGACCGAAGAATGAGGGAGTGGAAGAATGGTGAAGGTCAACGGGAGAGGGAAAATAGGAGATTTAGCGGGCCCTATCCTATATGGAAAAGAAATCATTTACACAAAGTGGTGAATCATATAATAAGTATATGATGGACTCCCGCTCTTTATTTATCTTCTGCCCGGGCCTGTCACATACCAGTGATGGCCCAAACTTATACGTGCATATGGACCCTCCACCCTAGGTGTACCTATCCTATCATCGGAAGACCTATCCGATCAACAGAGCTATTAAGACATATCGTTAGCTCAGCCCAGACCGGGGCATAGAGACCCAGAACTTAGGACCAGGGCATCCATAAAACCATTGACCGGTTAGTACCTGGGGGCGTACCTCTCGGACAGGTGAACGGGCCCTACCTAAAACACCCACAGACCTTTGATGACCGGAGCATACTTATTTCGGGATGGGACAGCAAGGTCCCGAAGGGGCTTGCGCTTCCTAGTGCAAGGAGTGACTCAGCTTATAACGGAAGGAGCAGGGGTTGTTCAATCGATTGAGTCATGGCCAACAAAGTGGAGTAGCAGCCAAGAATGAACCTGCTTGCCATAGTATGGTATGTACACTCAGGTGGCGAAATCACTCCCGCCAATAGCTCGGCTTATGGATGGTCTCGTGTCTAAATATTGAGAGAAATCGATTCTTTATATATGAGATTTCCTTGCCCCCCGGCCCTTATTCTCCTCTGGAGGCTCGCACCTTCCGATTTTCGTGACCCATTCAAGGACTAGAATGATAGTTTCTTAGTATCTTGTGATGGCATGGTCCTCACACGGTCCATCCCATGAGCCTAACCTGAAAGCATGTAGTTGTCACCCATAGGTTAGACCTTACAACAGTGAGATGAACCAAATGAAAGGACAACCTACTAATAAAATGAAAAGGTCCGGCAGGTCTTGCGCTTCCGAGTGCAAGGAATGACCAAGCGTGAAACTAACTATTGGAAAATCCCATTGGCACTAATGGGACAGATACTATGGAACTACTGTTAGGTACTTCCCTTTAGGCATATATAACTATGATTCAGTAGGTAGGTGGGGCCATAGCTGCTGCTTATTAAGCCAGTCGCTAACGCACGCTTATTGGGGAAGGAAAATAATAAGAGAAAGCAAGTAATAAGAGAAGGTCCGAAGGTCTTGCGCTTCCGAAGTGCAAGGACTGGCAAGGCTTGTTATATCTATATATATGTGAGAGTTGCGAACATGACTCACCAATCGGGAGAGGATGCGTAAGCATGACTCGACCAACAGGAGAGATGCGAAGCATGACTCCGACCTGATAAGGAGAGGAATTTCGGTGACAGCAGTAGCAATCACTTCAACTAAGCAGGACCAACACCCAAGCTAGCCCTGCCCACCAGCTACCAAGAACAGCTAGGCCATCCTATTTCAACATGTTTCCAACTAGCAAGCGAGAGAAGCCCATCGTATAACCTATTCGTTGGAACTTCAATGTCTGGGGTACGAGGGAGTGAGAACGCCCCGATTGGAAGCCATAGAAATTGGAATATGGGGTGAAGTGGAAGGTGTATGGATGAGGGCATATGGGTATCTCTATTCGTTTGCAGTTAATGTGAAAAAAGCCTGCGATTGGGGAGAAAGGGAAATTGTTTTGTTTGCTCCAGAGTGGGTTAGTTTAGGTGCTTTTCATTCAGAGCGAAGGGATAAAGCGAAGACCCTTTGTTTTGGTCAAATTGATTGGGATGAAAGGCGGAGAGAAGCGTTCGAAGACAACGCCTACGGGGGCAACACCATAAAGAACCCATGGCAGGATTACTTGATCACTAAGTGCTTCTAGTCATTCTTTATATATGTAATACGCAAAGGTCCTGACGATGGGTAAGCGGGTCGGGCTGGGCCTTCTGGAAGGAGGAAGTAAGGCATTCATTCATGAAACAGGCAGGAACTTTCTTTCAGGACCTTACCTAAGATCAGGACCTTGAGGGAATAAATAAAGGGCCAGGACCTTACCTTATAGATAGCTCTTTGAGGGGAAGAAATCGATCTATAAAAATGGCATAATGACATATATAATGTATGCATTGTCTGGGTTCATTACATATCTAATGAATGACTGGAAGAAATTGTAGAATCAGTGATCGAATATGACCAATTTCATGGTTTGGGGCCATGCCTCTCAATCTCTCCTTTGTGGTTGATATTTCAGGCCTAGCATGCATCTATTGCTCCCCTTTCAATCTCTCCTGGTGGGTCGATATTTCAAGGCCTGATACCGCTTTCTCTGATCATAAAAGGTTCACCGAATTCAGGGTACTGAATCATATAGAATATATGTCAGGAATTCCGCTGCTAGCAAGAGCCTGAAAATAGCATATATAATAGATGAAATCTCTCAAGGCGGGTCGAGATTTCAGGCCTGACACCACTTTCTCTGATTACGCTTCCCTGAAGAACAACCATGAGCATGATCACCGAAAAATAGCATATATAATCTCTGCTCTTCGAGCAGCTCTTGCTCCCCTTTCAATCTCTCCAGGTCGGTCGAGATTGAAAGGCCTGATACCGCATCGTATGAAATCTATTGAAGGTGCGAAGCCGCTTGTCCCTCCGGGGCAGGACTGGTAGGGGCTCGACTGTTAAGGAGAGGATGTGGTAAGCATGACTCGACTGATAAGGAGAGGAATTTCGCTACTGGAATGTGAGCAATTTCTTCATGCACAATGACATATATAGTAGGTTTGATGGTGGGATTTGGGCTATATATACATGTCAGAAATGACATATATAAGATCAGTCATGAATCTCTTACTGATTTGATTCTTACACTGATGCTTTTGGCCGTATCGGAGCGGCCAAAGGGGACGGAAGTGAAGTCGTCTTAGGTCACTGATTCAACGAACCAGTGATACTACCTGGCATGAAGTGTTACCCATGAACGAATCATGGTACCACTGATTACAGGGAACAGCTTCACCTAGACATTCTCAGACTCATCCATAAACTCTCCTTCCTTAACCTCTGAACGAACCTTGCCTTCTGACCTATCCTTACTCATACCTCATTGGGAACATCCTTACTCTCTTACTTGCGACCCTATGCCTCAGACCTACAGCCTTGGGTGGGACTAGCCTTGAGGTACAACCTTAGAATAGGTAACTGCTTATGTTAGTTACGTAAGGCTCATTGGTCTGCTGGGTCTTTCAAGATTTCATTTCAATTTGAGTCATTGGTTTGAATGAATAATAGCAGGTCAAGTATCTCCGGTGGGGTGGGGGGGAAGACTTACTTATTAGGAGTCTAAGACTTACCTTACCATTTAGGAGGCTGAGTAAGATAGATTAGAAGGGTTATAAGAAACTCCGCTTTGGGAAACCCATTAGGAGGGAATGCCACTTAATCCCACTTAGGAGGGAATGCTACTCCGCTTGCGGAAAACCATGGAGAAGGGCAGAACCTAGGCTTCAAGGGCCAATCCTTTCGTTCCTTTCCTTGAGGGAAGCAAATGGAATGCTTAGCAAATAGGCAGTGAGCCATAGAAACTGGATAATAGGCAGTTAACCCATTCACACCTATATTCCTTCAAAGTATAGGCATAAGGTAACGAGAACAATCACACCTACTTTCTTTCGCAAGCTAAGGCCTCCTTCGTAAGCTAAGGTAAGGACCAATTTGACCCGCCTATGAAGGGCTATATTGTGAAGTAATTCTAATCCATCATCGTTGTCATTGCATTCACTTGAGGTAATAAGGATCCTCATTGTAGCGCCTATTCTCTTTAGTAAGAAGCGAAAGATAAGGTAATTTATTGCTTGT
>APFE030724604.1:9594-31716 GCA_000404065.3 Pinus taeda
TTCTGAGTATAGATTTGACAGGGGTGACAGCATTTGACCACTTCAACATAATCTTTAAAGAGCGAAGGCCAAAAATAGTTAGCACGCAAGATACGCTGAGCTGTAGCAAGCCCTGAAAGATGACCACCACAAGCTCCACTGTGGCAGTCATTGAGCACTAACTCTGCTTCCTTTAGGGTTAAACATCACCGAAGGATTGAATCAAGCCCTCCACGATATAATGTATCACCAATGATAACATAATTTTTAGCCAGGTGACTTAATTTTCGGCATTCATCCTTAGAGAAAGTAGAGGGAAACTTCGAAGTTTGGAGATAGACAATGATATCTCCATACCAAGGGGCGAGTGAAGAGATGAGGAATAAATGTTCGTCAGGAAAACTTTCCTCATAAATAGTATCCTCTCCACAAGGCAGCTCGGAAATTAACTCAGCAAAAACCATGGATTTCTTAGACTTGGTGGACAAGAACTCGAGATCAAATTCTTGTAAAATGAATATCCATCGATTATATTTGCCCCCAATCACTCACCTATTGAGGACAAATTGAAATGGATTGACCACTACTAAGACAAAAGTTTTTCATACCAAGATATAATGACGGAGCTACTGTACAGCATGGACAGTTGCCAAGGCCAACTTCTCAACAGGAGAATAGCGAAGTTCAGGACCTATCAAGCCTCAGCTCAAATAATAAATCACATGCTCTGTGAGAGCATTGTCTTCCTAAACAAGAACCATACCTATGGTTGATTCTGCTACAGCGAGATATAAAAGGAAATCCCTACCATAATCCGGTGGACTCAAAAGCGGGGCAGAGACTAATGCCTTTTTCAAGGCATTGAACGACCACTGCACAAAGTCGTCCCATACAAATGGAACTCCTTTTCGTAGCAAACGCATAAACCCTTTAGTGATCTCAACATAATTCACTATAAACCGTCTTAATAAATTAGCCTTTCGTTGAAGACTTTGAAGTTGTCGAATTGAGGATGGGGGAGGCAACTGAATTATTGCCTCTACCTTGAAGGGATCAACCCTAATCCCTTCATTTGAGACAATGAACCCTAATAATCGACTAGATGTAACCAGGAAAATGCACCTATTGGGATTCAACCGAATTTTGTAAAAACGACATCGCTCAAAAACCAATCGAAGATGACTAGGGTGATCAGTTCTCTTTCAAGAACGAGTAGCTAGATTGTCCAAGTATGCTTCGATGATATGTTTAATGTCGTGGAAATCATATGACATGGCCTACTGGAAGGTAGCTCCAGCATTTTTTAGACCAAAAGGCATCTTTCTGTATGCAAAGGTACCCCAGGGACATATAAAAGTTGTCTTATGTTGATCTTCCGAACGAATAGAGATCTTATTATAACCGGAAAAACCATCCATGAAGGAGAAAATCTCAATACCTGCACACTCATCAATAATTTGATCAATGAATGGCATGGGGTAATTATCTTTGGGACAAGCCTTGTTTAGGTCCCTAAAGTCAATGCACACTTGGATTGTTCCTTGCTTTTTATCCACAGGGGCTGGATTAGAAACCCAATCGGTAAGAGGAACAAGGTATATGAAACCCGCCTTGAGCAGCTTCTCTACTTCAGCTTTAATGGCTGCTGCGTTCCTAGGATTAACCGGTCGAAGCCTTTGACGAACTAGTTTGGCGTTTTCATATGCTTTGATCTCATGTTGAACTATGGATGGATCAATGCCAGGCATTTCTTCATAATACCAAGCGAATACATCTCGAAATTCCTTAAAAAGGTCGGTGAAAATTTGAATTTCTTCAGGGGAACATTCAGCTCCGATGAAGAGATTCTCGATCATGTTAGGGTTCCTAGAGATGTTTATAGATATCGTTTTTGAAATCACCGACATATTACCTTCGGCACGAAAGTGTACTGGAGCCAAAGGGTTTGATACCATACAAGCACCCCTAGTAAACAACTCGGAGAACCTAGATTCTACTTCCTGCAACGGAGGAAGAAAATATGAACAATGGTGTAAGTCTTCCCAAGGTCGATCTACACCCATCATCACTTCTAGGATTTCCTCTTCGGATGGTAAAACCATATCTAAGCAGTCCATAGTGGAGGTAGAATCAAGGGTCCAGGCCAGGGCCACATCACTATCTAACTCCTCCTCAGAGAAAGGAGTAGAATGGTTATCTGCAGAGTTAACAATAGACTGATATCTAAGCTCTGCTGCAGACATAGAAAATGCCATTCCACCAACTTGTCCTTCAACTAATGTGGTCGTAGGTGAAGACAAGGTCCAAGGGTCTGAAAAATAATGAGTTCGAAAGAACTCTTCTCGTGAAGACTCCTTGGATGATGAAATGACATTGATTCTAGCGATAGGAGAGGGAAAATCAAAGGTACCCATCAATGAAGAATACATTCCAACTCCTAGATTCTCAGTAGGCGGATGAGGGTTATCCACTAAAGGAACAATAGAATCCGAAGTTGCCCTAGGATTGGCTGGAGAATAATCCAACTGATCAACCTTAACGATTTCCCCTAATGAGGAAAGCAAATAACACAAAACAGAGTCGAAACAACGGCATCCATTTCGTATACCCAATTCCTTCCTAAGAGGATATTGTAATCTAGGTTGGCGTCAATGACTTCTACTTTGATATTGACGACCTTCCCCCCAACACATATGGGAAAGGCCAGGATAATCCCATGCGGCCTATGAGAATTTCCATCAAATGCAGTCAGGAGGGTACGTGAAGGAACAACCGAAAGCGATCCAATGGCCTTCCAGCATGACATTGACATGACGCATGTGGAAACTCCTTCATCAATAACAGTACGAAAAATGTTAATTTTCCGGTATGTAGACTTGATTTGAAAAGCCATATGATGAGGGAGTCGCTTTTTTACATTAAGCATGTCAAAAGTGAGCACTAAAGAGTTACTTTGATCAACTGCCCCTATCACTGAAAGTAAAGCACTTCGTTGAGCTGGACATAACTAGAGAACTTCTAAAGCGGACATAGCGCATGGACTCTGAGCCAGATCCTCAACAATGGAGTAATTCTGGGCAGCCCTAGCATTTGGATTAATAGTTGCACGCTTAGCAGAACCTTTTGGTATTCGTCGTATAGTCTCGACAGGGGGTCGCTCAATATGAAGGTCTGTACTTCTGGGAGCAGTTTTTTACTTGGATGTTTCTGCTTCACCATAATCACGCAACCGAGTAGCCACATGGATGTTAGAACCCATCATGAAAACATTTGATGATTTCTCCCCTTCCTGGTTGCCCCTATAGAGGTACCAGGGTTTGAATTCGTGCCAACAAGTAGTTGCTGCCCTTGGGGAAAAGGGTTGGTTAACACAGCTTGAGAGCTAGAAGTCCCTTGCTGCCCTAACAAGCACTAAGCGCCTTGAATCTTTGGGCAGATATGAGTTAAATGGTCTCCGCTGCATAACTTGCACAGAAACTTAACTTTCTTTCTAGACTCATTTCTACCACCAGCAGCATTATTGCTGGATTTATTTGCATCAGCCTTCCCATCTTGACTCTTTTTCTTACCTCATCCTTTATTTTTCCCATTGGAATTTTGATTTCCTTTGGGGTTGGCAGATTGGACGGAATTAACCGAAGAGGGTTGGGAAGATGAAGGGTTAGACGATGTGAACTGGTTGTTAGGAGCAGTTTGCAAAGACAACTGCTACAATTGGCTCAACAGGTTCACCGCATTTGTGTCTACTGATCCAACGATACATTCGCATGGGGACCTGGATTCGACTTGGCTATATCAACCTTAGTCCTAGGAGCATCAGGCAAGATTTTTTGTAGAATCCCAGACTGAGAATAAATCAATTCCAATTGTCGAGCCCTAAAAATAGCTTGCTCCTCATAATAGACTCTGAACAGGGAGACATCCTTAGAGATTTCAGGTTGTAAAGATTTCAAAAACCATTTGAGACAATATTTCGGAGGAATTTCGGCTTTAATGAGCCTCTTTCTCCGTCTCCATTCCTGAATGTGATCATAAATGTGAGTTGTCGTATCCTGACAAAAATTGGCCAGAAGTTCAGTTCCAGCATCATAACAGACAGGCAACTGCAAATGATTTAAGAAAATATTAGCTAAGTCGGCGAAAGATGTAAATATACCCCCTGGCAACTCTATATACCACTTGGCCGCATTACCAATCAAGGTGCGTTGAAAAAGTCTCAACCTAATCGAGTCATCAATAAGGGAGTTTAATGAGCACCACAAATGGAATGTGGTCACTGGTCACCCGGGTCTTCGTCACCCTTCCCCTCAAACTTTGGAATGTCCGAAGGGAGTTTGGTTGGGACGGAGGCCAAACCGGATTGTATTTGATTGGATCATTCGTTAATTTCGTGAGATCTGGCCAATTCAATGTTGCCAGAAAAGGAAGCCTAGGAGGACCTTGGGGATTCCACCTAGACTGGGCGGAGCTCCCAAAGTTCTGAAAAGATTGGCCTAGATTTTGGAAGGCACCAGGCTTCCCGAAGTAACCAGCAGAACTAGCTGAACCAAAAGGCCGACCTTGTGATCCAGCAAAACTCGGAGTTTGACCAATTCCGGCTGAAAAACCTCCATAACCAGTGAAGCTCCCTCCTAAAGGATTATAAGGAGTCAATAACCCTTGATAAGGATTCCAAGCAGAAACTAAGGGAGGAATACTTTGAAACGAACTAACTGTGGAGTATGGCCTATTCCCTTGTTGGCCGAAAAACGGATTCCTAGTTCCCATGCCACTAACCGCAGGGTTAGTCCAACCTTGAAAAGGATTGTTGTTTTGTCCTATAGAAGAAAAAGGCATAGATCCTATTGTTGGGTTGGAATGTGGTATATGACCACTTCCAAAAGGAAAACCCTGAAATGAAGCCGACCAACCCATCATGAATGTGGAGGCACTAAATGGAACTGACAGAATACCTTGTGAATGGGTGCCAAAGGGGAAGAATCCAAAACTAAAAGCATTGGCTTGGGAACTTCCACTCGTAGAAGGAATGGAGGTAGACCCAACTAAGGATGTGCTAGCAAAAGACCCAAACAAAGATGCAGAGGGGATGAAAATAGTTCCTCCCCCTTGTACTGATGTTGGAGTCTGCATAGTTGTAGCACTTGTGGTAGAAGCCATGCTTCCAATAGTGGCCATCGATGGTAAGTGCGTAATATGACCTGGACTTGATGGTCTATGCGTTGAAGTCCCAACGTATTGTAACATGTCTGGATAGTTAGATGCTAGAGGAGAATTTGGAGCTGCTAATGACTTTGGGAGTTCTTCTACCTCTGTGTTATGTTCCGATTGAAAGAGAACTCGAGAAAGAATGGGTGTGTTCCTCTCTAGTTCTGCGGAACTACCAGGCCTATGCTGAACACTAATGCCCTCGAGACGAGGATCAATCCCCGATGCATCAGTTGCCACAAGATGAAACCCACCGGCAGTATTACCTCTGCGCCTTCTAGGAGAAGGTTTTAAACTTGGTGGTGAAAGACCACGAAGTCTTTGAGACCGTCTAGGTGATCGGTCAGCCACTTTGAATTTTTTATTAAGATATAATTAAAGACTCAAGAAAAACTGAAAGCTGGGCCAACTAAGAGCATAGAGCACACACTAAAAAGTCCCTAAAAGATGTCATCCAGTCAAACAACTTTCAAGTATTTTCGCTCCAAGTGATGAGGACCAAACACCAAAATACAAGAAAGTGAAGTAAGGGGCCTTCCGAAGATATTCTGGGATAATGACGGCCCAGTCCTACCAGCGAAGGTAACAGAGGAAGTTACGCTAACCTCCTAACAACAGCCTACTCCGGTGCAAGCCCCCAAGCTTCACAAGGGTGCCCTCCAGTAGTACTATTGGGAGTGATACAATGTCGACCTCAGGTGCCACAGGATTCCCCTCTGCAGCCACCTATGTAGATCCCTAGGAGTAGCAACTAAGGTTACCAACTTGTGTCAGAAGCCAAGAAGAATAGTCTTGAGGTAAGATCCGACAAGTAGGATAGGGGTATCTCTCTTCCTTATCTTCAAAAACCCTCATGCTTAACTCCCAGATCCAGAGCTTTCCTAGTCTTCCTAACGTTATTGGATTTTCACTCACTATTCACACTCCTATGTTTGACAATTTAAATGGCCTTGGAGATTTTTCTCTCCACTCGCCTAATCCAAGGCCTTAAAATATCCTAAAACTTGTTGGTGTGTCTAACTTGACAATTATAAAAAAGTTTTAGTGTATTTTAATTAGCGCTTGTTTTTAAATGGGTTGTTCTTAAGTCAAGGGATAAGCTAAAATGAAATTTGTGGTGTTTTGACGCAAAAGAAATTAATAAAAAACAAACTATATGCAAATGCACTCGTTTTGTTCTTCGATGAAAGAAATTTCAATTAGGTTCAGAGGAACTTCAAAGAAAGCAACAAAATTTTCTTTTCTTTTCTTTTACTCAAGCTTCACACTCACAAAAATTAACAAAACTATGGATGCCCTAAAAGATGCAGAAATTTATCCTAACGCAATGAGTACATGTTGATCCAAAACTTAAAACTACTCTAAATCAAGAAATGAAAGTAACTTGTTTATCAATTCTAATTTTCCACTTAAGATGTTTAGATAGAATATAAGTTGCTAATGCTCATTTTCATCCAAACACTAAAAGCAAGTTTCAAGACAAACAAAAATGCACTTTCACTTGGAAAAAGAAACTAAATCAAAACAAAGTTCAAGAAAGAAAAACCAAGTTTTCAAGAAGTTTTCTTCAAAAGCAAAAACAAAATTGACTTTTCAAAAGTGCTCTAAACAAGACTAAAACTTTATGATCGAATAATAGGCAACAAAACACTTTTCAAGTTGACAACACAAAACGGGTGAAAACTCAACAAAAAATGTGTTTCAAGATGCTCTTAACAATAAAAAAAACAGCAACAAGAGCTTGGCAATAAAGACCAAAAGATCGAAAAGACAACTTTCAAGAAAGTGTGAATCAACAACTTTCGGAAAGTAAGAAAAGTAGATGGTCATAAAGATGTAGTTTTGACACGCAAACAAAAAAGTCACCAAAACAAGATTTGACACAAAGATTGAGATCAATCTTTCTTTCCTGGAAGACCAGAGCAGCCAAGATTCCAGTAAGAAATCTTGTGTGCTTAAACAAAAAAGATGACGCTTGCAACAAAACAAAAAAAGACCAACAATTTCCACAACTGGAGAGATTTTGAAATCATGTACTTGCTGTAAAAATAAAGACTGACACAGAAAAATCTTGAAAATTTTGAGGGTGTACACGATTGTGTTGATGCATAGATGCATGTATACGCTATTGAGCCTAAGGAAACTTGCGTATACGCAGGTTCACTTAAGGAAACATGCGTATATATGCTTTTGTAAACTGGAAAAACGGTGTATATAAAAGATCACAAGAAAAAACAAAAAAGGGTCTAAAGAAACTGATCAAAATTACAATTCAAGTTCCTACAAGAACAGACTACATAGTCACAGCATGCAAATAGACAGCTGAGCCCTGATTGTCTTGAACAAACCCAAACTAGGAACAACAATACTGTTGTCCTCAGTGGAGTCGCCAATTCTGTTAAGGGATAAATTCCCCTAGGGTCTTGGGTTGATACCCTAGCAGATTGGAGGTTATCTACAAAGAAAAACACACATTCCACACAACCATGATGCTAATATAAACAAACTATACGAAGAGAGGCGCACCTATGGGTTCTTCGTTTGGGAAGATCTAGCTAGGGTCCAAACCCTCTTGGAGTTCCTTTTAGTCCTTCAACCTGCAAAACAATCAATTCCAAAAAGGACAATAGTAGATTGACCAAGCATCATAAAGAAATCATCTTCATAGCATATTGAAAGGTAGTTAGTTATACAATTAAAAAAACCATTCATATGTGAATCATAACATTGATATCATAAACATGAAGAAGATTTATATCAGGAACAAGACAAGTGTTTCTTTTATTATAGATAACTAAAGTACAGAAAGGAATGATTTCACCTAAGTCTTCCTTTCGCAGGCTCCAAGCGGAACCGTCCTCTAGATTCGTCCTGTCTCAAGCCTTCAACAAACTCCTTCCATGACTTACTCCAAGATATCTCAAGTAGTAGAAAGACATCATAACATAAGGAAACAAGGGTTTCCTATAAAGGGGGAAGTGTTGGAAGCACAAGGATCTTCAGACCTGGTCAGGGATAATCTCAGCAGAGTGATCTTTCTCTCTCTCTTCTCCTCCTTTAGGCCTTCCCATTGAAGCCTTTTTATACTTCTCCCAAAGTATTTTTTTGGTTGGGAATTCGTTGGGAACAGTTGGGCCACAGGCACTAATAGGTAATCAACAGGTAAAACTCGTGATCTCTACCCGAAATTAAGGAGATTTAATTTTTTTAAGTGTTTTAAGACATATACATGGGTTGGGTATACTCAGACTCGTGTACACACACGTTTAGCTCAGGGAAATGTCACATATAGGGAGTAAAACATTGTTTTTTAAGTATTTGGACCAGGTCTGGAAGGAGGGGTTGCCCTAGGCCATGAGTGCAGCGTCACAAACATCAAGAGTGAGATTTGGAGCTATAACAATACCTTCTTCCATACCATTACCATGAAGTATTTGAAGGCCCTTCTCTCCAATATATCCAAGCCTTTGATGTCATAGCATGGTCTTTTCTCTAGAGACCACTAGATTTTATGCTCCACTTTCAGGAACCACAAAACTATTGCACCCATCAATAATAGTGCTACCTTGAAGCTTGTACAGAGTTCCAATCCAAACTTGCCGCATCAATATCAGTGGTACCTGAACAATCTTGTAGGTATCTTTCTCGAATATTGTTTTTACACCTACATTATCCATCTTGCTTACAGAAATTAGATTTCTAGCCAATGCAGGAATATGCAGAACACTGGGAAATGTTTTAATCCTTCCACCTTGCAGCTTCAACTTGACTTTTCCGCGACCGATGATTCTAGTCTTCCTATCATCCCCTAAGAAGACATTACCACCATCATATTTATGATACTCGTAGAACCACTCCCTATGGGGAGTGAAGTGAAAGGATGCACCTCAGTCAATCAACCAAGCCTCATGATCTACATGTGTACTTGAAGAAGAAGTTAAGTACACATCCCCACCTTCATCTGAGGTGGTTTTTGCCTTTGCAAAATGAGAATCACCAGATCCCTTTCCTTTCTCACAAGCTTTAGATCTACAGTCCTTTTTGAAGTGTCCTTCCTTTCCGCATTTCCAACACACCTTTATACCTTTTCCTGGAGATGTAGATCTCCCACTTGAGGATTAATTTATTTATTTTTCTAGGACCATCCTTGTACAGACAAGGCATCACCATTCTAGCCCTCTGTATTTTTCCATCTCATGTCCTCCGACAGCGAGGATGAGACTATTTCATCAAACTACAAGGAAGGCGCATTGCTACCTATTGCAACAACCAGACTATCCCACGAATATGGTAGAGAACACAACAAATTGACGCACTTATCTTCATCTGCAATTTTTATATCAACAGATAACAACTGGCTTACCACATTATTAAAGGCGTTTAGATACTCTATCACCAAGTCTCCATCCTTCATCCTTAGGTTATATAGTATTTTTCGTAGGAACAATTTATTCACCAAAGACTTAGATTGGTACAAAGTCCCTAACTTGTCCCACAAATCCTTCGCCGAAGCTTCCCCTGATACATTCAATAATACTAAATTTGAGATACACAATCATTTTGTGCTCCATTAGGGGAGTTTTGAGGTCTAAAATGGGCCTCCTAAGGAAATTATAAAATAATAGTGGAAATAATAAAATAGTATTAGATAACATCATCAAATTTTAGGGGGAAAAAGAAAAAATCAACTCATATTTTCAACTTATCCCCCAATGGCTTTACTCAAATTTTGAGTGGAAACACTCATTGGATGAAAAAATTGATTCATCATCCGAGTACCCATGTTGCATACTTTCGATGGACCCTACTACACGAAAAATGAGAAATACATGAAAAACGTGATTGCAATCATGCTTTTTCATGTATTTCTCTTTTTTCATGTAGCAGGGTGCATCAAAAGTATGCAACATTGGTATTCATTGGATGATGAATTAAATTTTGCATCCAACAAGTACTCTCGTTCGAAATTTGAGTAAAACCTTAGGGAGATAAGTTGAAAATACAAGTTTAAAAAGTAGTTTTATTATTTTTTAATACTTTTACTTTTTTACTCCAAAAATGTTGAATCATCCCCCATGGTTGACATCATCATCTTTAATCCTATTGGTTCTTAGAAAGTTTATTTTGGTTTTACATTTTTCTTAGGAGGCCCATTTTAGACCTCAAAATTCCCCTAATGTTTGCCTTTTGATCCAACTTCGCCCAACCTTCAGCTAACATTTTCATTGGTTTAGTACCTGGATCTACCGCAATCCACTGATCTTTATCCACCAACAGATCCTCCATCTTGAGTTTCCACAACTCAAAAATATGACCATTAAATTTATCGATCTATATCTTTCCGCTGCTCGCCATCTTATTTCACCACAAGAATCAATCCTGCAGATCTCCCACTAAACAAGGTCTACCACAAGCCTGAGAAAAACCCCTCAATAGTAAAGGCGTCCCCTTGAAGACAAAACAACTCTGATACCAAATGTAGGTTTTAACCCCGTACATAAATTACCTGTATATGAATTCTAAAAACAACAAATAAACAATGATGAGAGCATAAAACATAAAATATATATACACAGATATTTTCCCATGTATCCCAAAACGAAGACTACCAGATTGATTTTTCGTTATGTTCCTTTCAATGTTACAATACATATATACACATGTCGAAGCGTCCATAAACCCCAATCCATTAGCCCTGGATTAGAACATAATTGTGGTTCCCTTGATCGGATCTACAAAATACCATGAACAGAAAACCGTCATGCCTAAAACCATGTGCGAAAACCATGCAAAAAACCATAGGTAGGTTTTCCTACCTAATATAGGGTCCAAAAAAAAATCCCCTCGGGCATTGCCCGAACCCTGTAAAGGGGGGCTACTTCCCCCCTCAAACCCCCCAGTGACCACCCCACGCATAGGGCTAGTCATGGAAATAATATAACACACCCAACACCAGGACCACATTATAATGGTGTGATTAGTTTCATCTCGATTTATGCTATGAGCTAGAAAACTAATCAAATGGGGACATTGATTATTACATCACATGCCCCTATAATTGTGCCTAGTTCTCAATAATAAATGTCTCCTAAGTATATCACTTATATTCATATAGTGTAGTCCACACAACTAAAGAATTCTCAGGAACCTATTGACAAAAAGAAGAAACAAAAGAAAAATAATACTTTTTAAGTTTCTTAAGGGACACAACAACCCCATCCAAACATAAGCGGGGGAACGAATGAATGATGACATATATTCAAGTCTACTCACAATATTTGTCAGGGTGACTATCTTACTCATCATTTCCCTTGGATGAATGAGATTCATCAACTTCTACTACAACCAACTAATGTGAAGTAGCCTACCATCTTGACACATCCATTCCCCATCCAAGCACAACAACAAATGGTTGCAGCAGTTCCCCCTCCTCCACCTAGGGGCATGGAGGAACAAAATATTTAGGGGGCCTTCTTGCATATCCTTATGTGCAATGGGCAAGTAAGCTTGTCTACAAGAGTAAAAACATATGAGTGTTGGGCTCCAGAATTGACACATTTTCTTACCATGTTTCCTTATCCTTTCTTTAGGTTTCTGAGTCTTTTATGTATATAATATGGTAATTTGTTTGTTGTGAACTTTAGAAAGCATTCAATTAAGTGTTTTATCATTTTACTCTCTAAACAAATTTATGTAACCATGAAAATATGAGTTACGCTTACAATTTGAAATGATAATTGACAGGGATTTTGATAAGCAGATGTTGTTCCCCATGTTAGCGCTCAAATCTACCTTAGGCTGAAATAAGGTAAAACTCAAGGCTACATCAAACCACGCTCAGCCTCGTAGCTAGCCCTACGAGGATAGGAGAGGGCTCTCTCCGAGTCAATCTCGGAAAAGGTAATAAATGAGGCTCGAAATGACTAAAACAAAAGCTAATTTTAGGCTAGATATGAAGTACAAGGAGTTTGAGGTTGATTTTTGAGGTTTTTTGTTGAATCAATGGGAAAGGCAATTTTGGGTGCGGGGATGAGACACAGTTTTTGCAGAGGTCTACTTGGGGCAAGGTAGGCGATTGTCTTGATGCTTCAAAGAGAATGAACAGCTAGATCTGACTGGTGAGAAGTTAAGGAGAGCAAGAAACTTTCAAGGATTCTCCATAAACAGATGAAAACATGGAAAATTAAACAAACTTAAAGGCAGAGCATAACAAATTATGGATTCTACCTTAACACTTCATTTGTTTAATTACAGAAGATGAGAGGAGAAAAATGATACACATAACAACTTACAAATACTGAAAGAAGCACACCATCAACACATAAAACCACATGGATCCCAAACAGTGCTACAAAACCCTGGTCTTTCCTTTGCCAAAACTGCAGAAGTGAATGTACAATAGAGTGTCAAGCTTTTCCCAAGAGTCCAACCCTAAAAATGACTTAGAAAATACATAATATAGGCAAGCCAACCCATTCCCATGCCTCTAGGGGTCTAGCTCATCATCCTAGGAGTTGTTTCAACCAATTCTAATCATGGAACTGAAATCTAGGCATCCAAGACAACTTGCATCTAAAAGAAGGGAAACTGATCCATACATTAAATTTTTACTATTTTTTCAAATGGATCATCTAGAACAAGTAAATAAGTGCCAAATTTACATCATATACATCAAATTACATCAAGTTTGGTCAAAAATCACATCAAGATATGAAACTGGTCATAACTGGCCGAAATTCTGAGATGGAAAGAGAAAATTTGACCAAAAATCCCTATGCACCACGCGCCTTTCAGCCTGATTTTGGGGCACTTTCTGACATCCAAATCAATCTCACAATAGCTGGTTGGAAATTTGTGGATGTCTGCTATCCAGTCCAAGTGGAATTTCTCAATTTGGAGTTCATTTTCCCCCTCAAGATGTCATTCTCGCATAAGTACTTCCTGCTGGTGCAAAAGGTGGCAGAAAGGTGATTTTCATGGTGTTTTTGGCCCTTTTGATCATCCAAAACTTGATGAAATGCCTTGGCCATGCTAGAGCATGTATAACTTACCATGACAAATCCAAAACTATAAATTTTTCCTCCAGCAAGTGTCCCAATCATAAGCGCGCGGGTCGACGCGCTACGCGTTGAGCTGAAAAACCTATTTTGCAAGCCAAAAATTTCAAAATGACAAAAATTTCTCCGAAATTGCTCAAATTCGGAGCTAAGACCCTCCATTATGTATTATGTCCAACCAATGAAGCCTCGGCCAAAATTTGGAGTGGATTGGGCTTTTTTCACCGATTTAGTGCTCTGCTCAACCGCCTCTTTCGAATCTTCATTTTTGCTTTGCAAACATGCATACGAGCCCAATAATGAGTTTTCATATGACGAAGAATGTATTTGTCTCTATTTTCCTTTGCCAACAATTTCTCCAGATGAGTGTTAACCCGGATGAGCATTGACTCTCGATCAATCGGTGTCATATCACCCGGTCTCTTTCGGGCCAATTCTCAATCCTCACGGATTTGCCGCAGCTCATAAAGTGTATGTTCATCCTCTAGCTGTTTGTTACGCTGCTCTAGGTAGTTTATCACCCACTTAGCCATATGCAATTTCTTTCTCAGTGAGTCATTCTCAGCCTTTTGCTCCCGGATGACCTCCTTTAGCTTTGAGCTAGGAGAGCTCGCATCAACATCAATGATCGTGAAATCCGTTACCGGCCTCCTGAAGGACCCTCATCATGCATAGGCCTCTTGCCCCTATCCTGGATTTGTACCTGTGTTGAAGAGGAAGGCAAGACCCCTTCCACATGATGTGGAGATAATACTCGCTCTGCTGATGGAGTCAACGAGACCCCTTCCACCCCGGGTGGAGATAGTACTCGTCGTGTAGATGCAAATAAGGTCCTGTGGCCTCGCTGGTATGTCACATACGATGGAGCACTTATATGCTCGGTCTCAATAATGTCTGGCTGGTGTGAAGGCTCTCCCTCATCGTGAACTATCTCGGGAAGCGACTGTGGCGCTGTGAAGAAGTCACGAGAGATGAAATCCTCCCAAGTAATGCCCTGCTGTGTCAACTGATGTACCACTATGATTTTGATCAGCGCGTAATGATATATACTTCGATGCTGCTATGTTGGGGTCTTCTTTTGTACTAAAACCACCATCCTCTCTATGTTGCGACACATGAAATACGAAATGTTCATCATACGTACCCTCATGAAATGCATCAACAAACGAATATGGTACGCATAGAGACGCGGGAATCTGCCCTCGCAACTGAAATACCGAATGATAAGTTGCATCAATGGTGCAAACTCATCCCTCAGGAATCTGAAAGGAAAAACCATGCTCAGGTTTCTCATATGCCTAGGTTTGATGTATGGCTCATAGTAGAATCTGTCTAACTGCTGGCATTTGTTCCATTCCTCTCCTACATTAGGTATCCCGGTGGCCTGAGCAATAGTCTCTGGTGACAAAGTGAAATTTACTCCGGTGAGGCTTACACGGCCATCATGTAAATGTAGAACAAATAAACGAACTAGTTCATGATGATTCTGGGTTTGTCAGATCATCTCACAGTATTGTAAACATGACCGATGCTGAAAACAATCCATTGCAAGCGGGCAAGCCTGCAATTGAGCCAAAGAATTAGGCTCCTCCCTGACACGCTGACCACTTTTGCCACTTTTGTGAGGCCTCCGTGGCACATTACCCTCAGCTGTAGAATCACTGTCATACTCCTACTCATAGACTGAATCTGTCTTTGACATGACTTTGAAAACAAGATATCTGGAATATGTATGCTGATATATAAAACTGTGTGTGCAATTGAATGCAAACTGCTTTTTTCTCTAACAATGTTGTGACCAAGGGGAAAAACAAATGCACAAGGGAATATTAGGAAAGGGAAAACATTAGGGAATTAGGGACTTTGGAAATAAAATGTATTTAGGGAAGGGAGGGGAATGTAAATATAGGATTAGGGTTTTAGGGTTTGGGATATTAAGTAGGATTAAGGCGTTTTTTATAAAGGTGGGGATTAGGATTTCAGGGATTGTAGTGTAGAATTAATGAGGGAATTAATAAGGAAATATGATGGGTGAATTTGGGAATGAGGAACAAAGGGAAATGGGGAAAAATACAACCTTGGTAACACACTGTTTTCAAACCCTACAACACTTTTTATATTGACAAAGGGAGGCTTTCAAAATCTGATCTCCACGGCAATCATACATGAACCCATCACTTTCACCATTAAAAACAAAGCAAAGGCAATGGAGGCGAGCCTACCTGACAAGTTTATATGAAGAGGAGGCGTTTTGATGGGTTTTCAAACTATTTTCAGGCTTCAAACTGTAAGCGTTGCGCTCATTACCCAGTGCGTCGCACGCTCCCTATGCGCCGCGCGCTTGTAAATTTACACTGGCGATTTGAACCCAGTGCACCGCGCGCACCCAATGCGTTGCGCACCTTCTTGTATGGGTCGCGCGAGTGAAAGTCGAACCAATCTCCACCAAAACACACAAACTTCGACTTGGAAAGATTTTCTTCACCCTTGGCATGCATAATGATTTGACCATTCAAGAGAAATTGCCTTCAAAACCCTAGGAGAGGGAAATGAACCTTGCCTAGGCGCAACTGGGGCATGAACAAGGTGTAAAATGACCCAATGGAACCTGACATGATGATAACAACCTTCTGAATGATGATAGACTCAGCTGAATAGTGACATAGACTGACATTTGGGCAACTTTGAAAGGAGTGAAAGCAAACCCTAGACCTAATCCCTAGTGACCAAATTTTGCTTGAAGACTCACTGAAATGACAAAATTTGATTTTGACACCTTAAAATCACTTGTAATAGCATGTTTGATCACTGGAGGAAGGCTGCAAAGACTGACACTAACATTGGCTCCAATGGGGATGGTAGCTCCTTGGAGGTGCCAAGAACGGCAGATCTTTGGGAGAGCAGACCAGTGCCTTCATCCATTGGGTGATGGAATCATTATTTGAACTGATAACACAAAACCTTTGACACATTTATTGAATGAAAACTTGACTAAAAACTGACTGAAACTTGACTTAAACCGACTCGCAAACTGAAATAACTTGAAAAAAACTGACTCAACAGACCAAACACAAATGACTCATGACTGACTTAAAACAAGACTTTACAAAGCTTTTGGAAAAAAGGCAGCAATCCATCAAGATTTGGAATCATGATGACAACCACCTACATACTAATGAAATATGTACAATCATGTATAATGAGATCTCCAATGTAACCAATCCAATAGATGGCTACATACCAAATTTCTGCTCCCACTTTTCTCGAGCGGGCGGAACGATGTACATGTAGGAAACTAACAATAACCACTGAAACCAAGGCTTATGATAACAAACCAGGAAACATTTATCTTCTCTAGTGCTTGCAAAAGGATACCGAAGGGATCTTGATAATCCTGAAGCACTATCTTGTCTTGAGATCCAGTAGCAAAAATACAAGTACTCCCTTCATTTTGATCTGAAAGAACAATTGATTTCTGAGGGATAGGAATGCACATAGAAGTATGTGCTTCTGCCATCTGAGTGTTAGCTGTAGGTTCCTCGACCATGAGAAATCTTGGCATATTGTCTCTCTCAAGCTCATACTCCTCATCTTCATGGTCTAGGTCATTCTTAAACAAAAAACAACCTTCAAGATTATCAAACATGATGGCCTTATCATCTTTGTGAAAGAAAATATTATCTGTTTGTTGATCTATAAAACTAATTACAAGACCGTCATCATTTTCAAAAGAGGAAGAGATTTCATCAACACTTTCTTGACCATGTGTGCACTGCAAATTTGTTGTAGCTTCGGCTGAAACATGACCTTTCAAAAGTAGATCTATCTCATCTTCTGACAAAGGAGACAATGCCTTTTGTTTTCTTCTGCTTAAACAGTAATTATCTTCATATGACAGGGCATTCAAACTATCATTTATTACTGAGTTATTGAAAGGATATTCATCACTTGCACAAAGATCTCATTCTATTTTTCATGAACCGACTGGATTGCTTCTTCATGAAGGCTGTATTCTAATGATGGACTGACAGTATGACTGAGAACATTTGGATCCATTACTGTGTCTTCTGCATTCCAGATTATTTCAACAACAGAGTTCTCTTTGATGGGCTTCAGCACAAGATATGCTTGGTCATCATGATCTGAATTTGAATCTGAAGTAGCTGACTGGACATTATCACAATCTGCAATCTGCATGTTGTCTTCTTCCGTGGGCAGATCTGAAATGTCATTCTCCCTTTCATCATTTTCAGCCATATTATCTTCAACCTACTGCAAAGTCTCCCAAGCATCTTGATAGGTATCCTCTAGGTTCTCTTCATGTTGCTGAAATGGATTCTCATACAGAGCCTCCATGATCTCATCATCCATGAAATTATCATCTTCGTAATATTTCTCAAGGCTTTCAATAAAAGTAGAAGCATGTTTACAACAGTCATGAACTAATTTTAATGATGGGTAAGACTCTTGATATCTTTCAACGAACAGAGCATGAAAATCCTTTAAACAGTAAATACAGGCCAGCGGAAAATTTTCATACCAAGATTGGGCTTCACCTTCAAGAGTGGCCAGGAATATCTTCATCAAGCGATCTTCAGGAAAATCTACTTTCAACTTGCGAATATGCATATGAAATCTAACCAGATGTAAAGCAGCATCTTTCTTACCATCATTGTTAAATGTAGGCAGATTCCTTGACCAATCTACCTTGGGCATCGTATTCGGAAAACCTGGAATGTGAGCTCGGCTCATGGGAGCGTATCTTCTCATGATTCAGTCCATCTTGAAAATCTCACAGCTGTTGATCTCCCTACAGTGAAGTCACCATGAAGCATCGATTTCTGGATTGTTCAGTGAATAAAGTCGCCAGGTGAATGTTTTCAGCCTTCGAATGTCCGACCGTTGTTCACCATCAACCATCAGATCTGAACTTGATACATCTACTGGGGGCAATTTATAAGTTAAGTGTTACAATTACAAGCTACACCGGAGATCAACTGAAGCAGCGTTTATCTACTATGCACTCGCAGAGAAATGTGCAGTTCGAAGGCTACCTGGCGTGACTTCAGACTTCGTCTCTAGCTATAAATAAAATAACACTAACAACCAAACCAGTTCTTCCCCAATATGGTCGCCACTATGTTAGCACTCAAATCTACCATAGGCTGAAATAAGGTAAAACTCGAGGCTACATCAAACCACGCTCAGCCTCGTAGCTGGCCCTACGAGGACAGGAGAGGGCTCTCTCCGGGTCAATCTCGGCTAAAGGTGATCAATGAGGCTTGATATGACTAAATTAATAACTAATTTCAGGCTAGGTATGAAGTATAGGGAGTTTGAAATTGATTTTTTGAAGTTTAGTTGAATTCAAGGGAAAGGCAATTTTGGGTGCGGGGATGAGACACAGTTTTTGCAGAGGCCTACTTGGGGCAAGGTAGGCGATTGTCTTGATGCTTTTAAAGAGAATGAATGCCTAGATCTGTCTGGTGAGAAGTTAAGGAGAGCAAGAAACTTTCAAGGATTCTCCATAAACAGATGAAAACATGGAAAATAAAACAAACTTAAAGGCAGAGCATAGCAAATTATGGATTCTACCTTAACATTTCATTTGTTCAATTGTAGAAGATAAGAGAATGAAAGTGATACACATAAACAACTTACAAAGACTGAAATAAGCACTCCATCAACACATAAAGCCACATGAATCCCATATAGTGTTGCAAAACCCTGGTCTTTTCTTTTCCAAAAATGCAGATAGAATATGTACAATAGAGTGTCAAGCTTTTTCCAAGAGTCTAACCTTTCCAACCCTGAAAATGATTGAGAAATTACATCATATAGACCAAAATTACATCATAGTTATTAAATTACATCATGAAAAGTCAAGAGTAGTATCAAGAAGCAAAACTGGTCAAAACTGGGCGAATTTCTGAGCTGAAAGATGAAAAATTGGCCAAAACTTCCTATGCGCTGCACGCCTCAGCTCTATGCATCGCGCACCTTTCAGCCTACTTTTGGGGCACTTCCCGACATCCAAATGGAGCTTAGGATAGCTCGTTGGAAATCCCTGGATGTATAATTTCCAACCCAAGTGGAATTGTTCAATTTGGTGCCCCGTTGCCCCTCCAAAAGTGCATTCTCCCAATACTGCTTCCTGTGTGTCCAAAAAGGGGCAGTGAGGTAATTTTTTGCATGTTTTTTGACCTTTTGGGGACCCAAAACTTACCCAAATTTCTTATCCAAGTACCAAAATTCATGATTTCTCATGAAAAATCACAAACTACAAGACATTTTTCATTTGGACCTCCCAATCCTATGCATCGCGCGAGGTGCGCGGTGCATAGGGAGGCACGCGACGCACTGGGCTTGAGGCGCGCGGCACATAGAGCCTGTGCATAAGGCCTTTTCCAGAAGACTTTTTGAGGCCTTCATGGTGTCAAAATCAAGTTCAGGATAGCCCGTTGGAAATTTCCTTGAGTCTACTTTCCAACCCAACTAGAATTTTTCAATTTGGAGTTTATTTGCCTTGTCAAAAATCAAATCTCCCAAGACTGGTCAAAATGTGCCAAATGAGGCTGCCTCAAGGCAGAGTGCTGTTCCAGTCAACTTTTGACTGCTTTCCTCAACTCCAAATTGAGCTCATGATAGCTCATTGGAAATATCCTTTTGTCTAGTTATCCTTTGACTCATCTAGAAAGTTATTTGGCCAACCAAGATAGGAGAAAACTTGATTTTCCCAAGGTCACTACAGAGGTGCATCAATTCTCCCGAGGCAATTGTATGTTTGAAATTTATCTAAACACATGACAGCTGTGTAAATATTGAAGGAGGTTTTTCTTCCTTGTCCTATTATGGACAAAAACCTCTCTCAAGGTTTCAAAATTCATCTTTGATTTCTCTGAAACATATTTTGAGTGAAACTTGTCCCGATGTGTGAAACAAGGAATTTTGTCGAAATGAAGAGAAATGAAGGGATAAGGGGCTTCTAAATTCTTGGGGAAATTTTTGGAAGTAGGGAGGGATGTTAGGAAGTAGGGGAAAGTGGAATCTTAGAGATTGAGTGAGGGGAAGGGGTCCAAAAGGGAAAAACAGCTACCTAGTAAAATTGCCAAGTCTGTGGGCAAAAAACTAGGGTTGGTGCAAAAATGAGGAAATTTGGGATCTGCAGTAATGGAAGTTGTTTATAAGAGGTAATTAAGGATAGGGAAGTGTGTGAAACACTCTGGATACAAGTTTTGCTGGATGATTTGGCCATCCAGAGAGGAAAATTACCTTCAAAACTCCTATGGAGAGTGGAAATGAACCTTACTAGCAACAAGCTAAGTGTGAACAAGGTGTGAAATGACCCAATGGAACTTGACATGATGATGACAACCCTCTGAATGATGATATAGACTGAAATTTGGGCAACTTTGAAAGTAGTGAAATCAAACCCTAGACCTAATGCCTAGTGACCAAATTTTGCTTGAAGACTCACTGAAATGACAAAATTTGACCTTGACACTCTGAGACCACTTTGTAAGAGCATATTTGATTACTGGAGGAAGGTTGGAAAGACTGATACTAACACTATTATACTAATCATTATAATTAGTTAATTCATGTTATTACTATATTGTTTGTTTGTTTTATGTTTTATGTTTTACTATTTTGTAACACTACTATAATAAACATTATCTTTATTTAATTCATGTTATTGCTATATTGTTTGTCTGTTTTATGTTTTATGTTTTACTATATTGTAACACTATTTTGTAACACTATTACACTAATCACTATAGCTACATAATTCATCTCATTACTATATTAATAATTTTAATTCATGTTCTTACTATATTGTTTTTTTGTTTGTTTGTTTGTTTTTTTTTTACTATTTTGTAACAATATTTATGTTTTATGCTTTATGTTTTACTGTATTGTAACACTATTTTGTAAGACTATCATACTAATCATTATAATTATTAATTCATGTTATTACTATATTGTTTGTTTGTCTTACCTTTTATGTTTTACTATTTTGTAACACTATTTTGTAACGCTATTATAATTATCATTATCATTATTTAATTCATGTTATTACTATATTCTTTGTCTGTTTATGTTTTATGTTTTCCTATTGTAACGCTATTATAATTATCATTATCATTATTTAATTCATGTTATTACTATATTCGTTGTTTATGTTTTATGTTTTCCTATATTGTAACACTATTATGTAACTCTATTACACTAATCATTATCATTATATAATTCATTTTATTGCGTGTTTTTTTTTAATGTTTTATGTCTTACTATATTGTAACACTATTTTGTAACACTATCATACTAATCATTACAATTATTAATTCATGTTATTACTATATTGTTTGTTTTATGTTCTATGTTTTAGTATTTTGTAACACTATTTCGTAACACTATTATAATTATCATTATCATTATTTAATTCACGTTATTACTATATTGTTTGTTTGTTTTATGTTTTATGTTTTACTATTTTTAGCACTATTTTGTCACATTATTATACTAATCATTAAAATTATTTAATTCATGTTATTACTATATTAATAATTTTAATTCATGTTACTAATATATTGTTTGCTTGATTTCTGTTTTATGTTTTACTATTATGTAACGCTATTTTGTAACACTATTATACTAATCATTATTGTTATTTAATTCATGTTATTACTATATTGTTTGTTTGTTTTGTTTTATGTTTTACTACTTTGTAACACTACTATACTAATAATTATCATCCTTTAACTCATGCTATTACTATATTAATAATCCTAATTCATTTTCTTGCTATATTATTTATTTGTTTTATGTTTTATGTTTTATATTTTCTAACACTATTTTGTAAGACTATTATACTAATCAT
>APFE030724617.1:9039-76821 GCA_000404065.3 Pinus taeda
GGAGCAGAGAAAGAACTTTGACTAGGTTGAATTATACCAGCCTCTAGCATTTCTGCAACCATACGTTCAATTTCACTCTTTTGGACATAGGGATATTTGTAAGGCCTGACATTTGGAGGAACACTTCCTGGAATCAAATTAATAGCATGATCATGATCATGAATAAGTGGAAGGCCTTTGGGAGTCTCAAATACCTTGGAATGATTGTCCAAGATTTTTTGGAGATCTGGAGAAATGGATGATTTCGATGTGGGAACCTCTAGTGAGCATAATTGTGTAATTATACCTCATTGTTCTTTCTTTAGAAGCTTTGTCATTCCGTTAGAGCCGATTATCTTTCTCGATTTCCATGCGATATCCCTTAATTCAACTTCCTTTCCTTCTAAATAGAATTTCATGAAAAGTTCTTGAAAATTAAAAGCTATTTTACCTAAGGGTTGTAGCCATTGGACTCCTAGTACAACATCAGCACCACCCATTGGAATGGAAAGCAATGGGCTATTCAATACATATTATCCCATGGATAGCTTGATATTATGGCACTTTCTTGAGCAATTTATGGTTCCTCCACTTGCGACCATCACTTGACACTCTGGTGTTGGATGTAGGAAGAAATTAAATTCCTTGCTATCTTACAATGAATAAAATTATGGGTACTTCCCGAATCAATCAACACTATTACCTTTTTCTTCTTGATATGCCCTTCTATCTTGATAGTTTGAGGAGTGGTAGTTCCAACCAATGCATTACAAGATATTGTCGGATTCATTTCTTCTTTTTCTAGGCTTTGTTCCTAGAGTATATCCTCTTCTTTTGACCTTTCTTGCTCCTTTTCTTCTTCCTCTTCACAATCTATGTAGAATAATTTCTTCTCAGCACACTTATGACCTTTAGTGTATTTACAATCACAACTGTAACAAAGCCCTTTTGCTATTTTTTCTTCCAATTGTTGTGGTGTCAACCTTATAGGTTGTGGAAGACTAGGGCTAGTAACACTTCCATCTTTATAGTTGTGAGTGGTATGCTTCTTGGTTGCCATAATTTTGCTTTCCATTTTTCTTTCTAACCTGAATTCCTTCTCTAATGAATCAAGCTCCCAAAGGCGAACATCATGTTGGATATTATCCTTTAAAGACCCTATGAACACATCAATTATATGCTCCTCTGGAATATCTTTTACCCTTATGTTCAATTTTTGGAACTCCTCAATGTGCTCCATTATTGAACCCTTTTGTTTGAGACTTATCAATTGGCTAAAAAAAGTCTTGCTTTTTGTATCCTCATAATGTGCTGTTAATTCTTCTGTAAAAATTACCCAAGTGATAATTTGTTTACGAGAGCAAAGCCATTGATACCATACAAACTGATTTGGTTCCAAATATAAAGTTGCAATGTGTACCTTTTGTGTGTTTTGCACATTATGGAGATTGAAAAATTGCTCCATCTGTAGTATCCATGTTTAGGGATCCTTGCCATCAAATTTCCTCATGTCGATCTTTGGAACATGGTGGTTCTTCGATCCAATGTTAGTCTCTATGAAATCATGATTAACATTTATTTTGTTCTCATCATGAGTTCCCTTTCCTACCCTTTCGCCATTAGTAAGCATTTCTTGTAGAAACTTTGTCAAATCTGTCTTCAAATTTGTCTACAAATATTCCATGCCTTTCTTTAAATAATCCATCTTAGCTTCCACACCATCTATCTTAGCTTCCACACTATCCATCTTAGCTTCCACACCGTCCATCTTAGCTTCCATGGCGTCCATATTAGCTTCCATGTCATTCATCTTAGCTTCTACACCTTTCTTTAAACCATCCATCTTAGCTTCTATGTCTTTCTTTAAACCATCCATCTTATTTTCTGTTACTTTTTGTGCGAGTGAAATTTGTTGCACTTGGTCTCGTAATTTTGATATATCATGTTGTATTTCTTCCTCTTCTTCATGAGTCATGCTAGGGCTTTCAGGTTGTTGACTAGGTGTTTCTATTTTCTTTCTTTGGGGCATCAATTATCGATAATAATGCTTCACAATGCCTTTTGAATTCCTTCAAACTAATTTTTCAAACCAAGCTTATGAAAAAAATTAAAAAAAACTACACACCTTTTTTCACTTTGTAGGATCTCGATATTGAATATGATGTCCCAAGTCTAAAATTGCTTCCTGTGGTAATCCTCTGAGAAATATTTCTAACCCCGCAAGTCTAATCAAGATTGGATTCTCCAATTAAGAGTTATGACAAATCTCCCACAATGATCTGAGTATAAACTGGTTCAGTAGAGAGAAATTGTACGACGTGACGTGGGTCACTGTTTCAACCTTAGGTTCTAAAAATGATACCCAAGAAAACTACAGTCCGTCTTATTTCTGTAACTTCTTACGAAAATTCAATCTAATGCTCAGAGCGAAAGTTATGATGATTTTCCCAAGGTGACCTGTTTTAGATGAAATTTTGGAGCTTGCAAAAACCCTAACTTCCTCAGATCCTATCTCCAAAAATATAACAAGAAAGAATCTACAATTTGGGCTGGAGGTTCAGCACGATTTCTTCTCAAATGGGTTTTTTTTTAGCTTTTGAAACATCGCAGAAAAAAAGTTATGCCAAAAATTCCATGATGACCTATTTGAAGCAACGAAATTCTAGAATCCAAAGCTTTGATACCAAACGTTATGAAACCAACTGACAAAAAGATAGAAAAGATAGATGAACGCCTTAGAAATAAGCCTCTTCGAGGAGGCAACCTCCTTTACATTACACAAATGAACAATTCTTGGATGATTCGAATGAAAAAACCTCCTTTCTATATATAGGAGTCTAGGTGGTCACAATATAACCAAGCCGACCTAACAATAATAATATAAAGGCACAAAAATAACAATAGAGGGATTCTATGGGGCACAATAATAAAAATATGGGGACAATAGGGGCACAACAATAACAATAAGGGATACAATGACAATAGTAATGGGGGAATCACTAGTATTATAGGGACCTAACAAGTTGTTTGTCTGCATGGCTTGTAGCAATAGTGTAAATACTTTGTCAGAACTCTCAGAAATGTACAAGCTACAATCGTTGTCGTGCATGAATGGACAATGCAATACAAAGGGTTACCGCTTGACTTGGGTAAGAAAATGAAGCCACAAATAAAGCTGGAGAAAGCAAGAGTGTAGATGTTGATCCAGAATAGCAAATAACTCGCCTCATTCATTGCTAACATTCAGGCCTCATATGCATAGATATACAATATTTTGGATTTCTTGGTGAAGACCCACAAGATCCCATTAGTTGGCTCACTCACTGAAGCCAAACTCAAGAACCTGGTCAGAAAGGAGATAAAGGAATACTTGGAGCAACTGAGATAGATTTCCACAAAGGAGGACTTTAAGGTGAATGGACAAAACATGCAAAACTACATTAGTGGCCATGTCCAAGTGCAAAAAATGTTGATCATGCTTCAAAAGGAATTAGAAACTGGTTCCAAATCATTGTACCCAGATGCCATGGAGACTAGAATCTGCTTCCAACCAGACACCATCACACAATTTAGGGATGTCACCGCACAGTACCAAGCTTGGCACCGCTACATGAACAACAAACATTAATTGGAATTTTTCAAGCTTGAGTTATCCCAAACTCAAGCATGATAGTTTTTTGTCTTGTTAGGCTATCTAGTTGGTTCTACCCTATTTTGTCCTATATGGGTAAGAGTGTAAATTGTAATATTATTTTTCATTAATTTGTAAGTGAAATTCCAAGTGTCAATATTGGAATGTGAAGAGTCATGATGTAATGTAATGAGTTCTTTTGTAAAGAAGTTGAAGAGTCGTGAGGGTAGTCCAAAAGTCACAAAGGGGAGTTGAAGAGTCACCCCCTCTTATTATAAATAGAACCTCGTAACTCATGGAAAGGGATTTTGGGAGCCAAGATTTTGGCTAGGCTTAGGCTTAGAGTCGGGAGCTTGGGAGTTTTATGAGAGCCTTGGCTTCTCCGTAATGTAGAGGAAGTATGTTTCTTTGGAGGAGCAGGTGACGTTGACTTAACGTTCCACTACCAGAGCTAGTGGTCCATCGATGGTGTATGTATGATTGGATCTTTCACGTAATAAAAGCTCAAAGCCGACATGTTTTCATGCATATGGTGTAAATGTAGTAGGAATATTCTTGTTATGTTTGCAATATATGTTATTTAACTTACGCTTATGCTTATGAACTATTTTATTTACATTGGTACAAATCTTGTTGAATGCATGTTGTTGTATTAATTCATCACTGTTAACTTGTGAACTATTTAACATATTATATTGTCATGTCATTATGCTCGTGTGTTCCTTTCAAGTTGTGTACTATTCAAGATCTCCCAGGTTTGAAATTGCTTCCTATGGTAATCCTCTGAGAAATATTTCTAACCCTGCAAGTCTAATCAAGATTGGATTCTCCAATTAAGAGTTATGAAAAATGTCCCACGATGGGTTGAGTATAGACTAGTTCAGTAGAGCGAAATTGTATGACGTGACACGGGTCAATGTTTCAACCTTAGGTTCTAAAAATGATACCCAAGAAAACTACAATCCGTCCTCTTTCTATAACTTCTTATGAAAATTCAATCTGATGCTCAAAGTGAAAGTTATGACGATTTTCCCAAGGTGACCTATTTTAGATGAAGTTCTGGATCTTGCAAAAACCCTAACTTCCTCAAATCCTATCTTTGAAAATATAGCAAGAAAAAATCTGCAATTCGGACCGGAGGTTCAACGTGGTTTCTTCTCAAATGGGTTTTTTTTTAGCTTTTGAAACGTCGCAGAAAAAAGTTATAGCAAAAATTCCACGATGACCTGTTTGGAGCAGCGAAACCCTAGAATCCAAAGCTCTGATACCAAATGTTATGAAACCAGCTCACAAAAAGATAGAAAAGATAGACGAATGCCTTAGAAATAATCCTCTTCGAGGGGGAAACCTCCTTTATATTACACAAATGAACAATTCTTGGATGATTCAAATGACAAAACCTCCTTTGTATATATAGGAGTCTAAGTGGTCAGAATATAACCAAGCCGACCTAACAATAATAATATAAAGGCACAAAAATAACAATAGAAGGATTCTATGGGGCACAACAATAAAAATATGGGGACAATAGGGGCGCAACAATAACAATAAGGGATACAATGACAATAGTAATGGGGGAATCACTAGTATTATAGGGACCTAACAAGTTGTTTATCTGCATGGATTGTAGCAATAGTGTAAATATTTTGTCAAAACTCTCAGAAATGTGCAAGCTGCAATCATTGTCGTGCATGAATGGACAATGCAATATAAAGGGTTATCGCTTGACTTGGGTAATAAAATGAAGCCACAAAGAGAGTTGGAGAAAGCAAGAGTGCAGATGTTGATCCAAAATAGCAAACAACTCACCTCATTCATTGCTAACATTCACGCCTCATATTCATAGATATACAATAGTTTGGATTTCTTGGTGAAGACCCACAAGATCCCATTAGTTGGCTCACCCACTGAAGCCAAACTCAAGAACTAGGTCATAAAGGACATAAAGGAATACTTGGAGAAACTGAGATAGATTTCCACAAAGGAGGACTTTAAGGTGAATAGATAAAACATGCAAAACTACATTAGTGGCCCTGTCCAAGTGGAAACAATGTTGATCATGCTTTAGAAGGAATTAGAAACTGGTTCCAAATCATTGTACCAAGATGCCATGGAGACTAGAATTTGCTTCCAGCCAGACTCCATCACACAGTTTAGGGATGTCACCACACAGTACCAAGCTTGGCACCGCTATGTGACTAACAAACATTAATTGGAAGTTTTCAAGCTTGAGTTATCCGAAACTCAAGATGATAGTGTTTTGTCTTGTTAGGTTATCTAGTTGGCTCTACCCTATTTTTGTCCTATATGGGTAAGAGTGTAAATTGTAATATTATTTGTCATTAATTTGTAAGTGAAATTCCAAGTGTCAATATTGGAATGTGAAGAGTCATGATGTAATGTAATGATTTATTTTGTAAAGAAGTTGAAGAGTCGTGAGGGTAGCCCAAAAGTCACAAAGGGGAGTTGAAGAGTCACCCCCTCTTGTTATAAATAGAACCTCATAACTCATGGAAAGAGATTTTGGGAGCCAAGATTTTGGCTAGGCTTAGGCTTAGATTCAAGAGCTTGGGAGTTTTATGAGAGCCTTGGCTTCTCCGTAGCGTAGAGGAAGTATGTTTCTTTGGAAGGGCAGGTGATGTTGACTTAACATTCCACTATTGGGGCTAGTGGTCCATCGATGGTGTATGTATGATTGGATCTTTCACTTAATAAAAGCTCAAAGCCAACACATTTTCATGCATATGTTATAAATGTAGTAGGACTATTCTTGTTATGTTTGCAATGTATGTTATTTAACTTACGCTTATTCTTATGAACTATTTCATTTTCATTGGTACAAATCTTGTTGAATGCATGTTGTTGTATTAATTCATCGATGTTAACTTGTGAATATTTCACGTATTATATTATGATGTCATTATGCTTGTGTGTTCCTTTCAAGTTGTGTACTATTCAGGATTTTAAGGGGCTCACTTATTTTCCCTTCCACATAGCAGAACCTTCATGCATCACACTTGACTCTTTGTAGGGTCACATACTTGTTCTCACCAAAGTCACCATACATCACTCTATGTGTAATTGTAGCCAAGGCATATCATTAGCACACACCGCATCGACAACCGGGTCATAGTACCAAATGAGACTCCTACACCAAATGGTGTGAGGTCTAATTGGGACTTCATATCAGGGAGATCCCCTAAATGTTGGTGGGTCCAATACCGTCAACATGATGTTATAATGAGATATACACATCTAAGGTATGTTTTTTAAATAGAAAACCTACAAACATATCTGTCTTCTAGTAATGCATGTCATTGAAATCATGCCAACATTTTTTTTAAAGTTAAACTTAGATATGTTCCAAATATTATTCCATGCCACCCAAGGTTGGTTTTTTATTTTACTTTAATAAAGAGTTCTACCAATGCCTACAATATTTTATGTTAACTTAAAAACCATAATCCAATACAAATATTGTTTGTTTTAATGAGAACCTATAATTTTTTGTGTTTGAATGTAATTTATGGCATAATGTTCATGTTAGAATTATATCAACAAATATTCCCTCTAGGTTATTGTAATCCATCTAATGCACGTCTAGTTTTTGTCATTTTATCTAATTTGTCAAAACCAACATTATAGACTATGTTATTGTGCTAAAAAATTCTTTTCATTTCTCATGGTTTCCATGAAGATGTTATAACTTGATATATCCCAACAAGAGTTGTTTTTAACTCAAAAACTTACAAATATTTTTTTGTGTAACGAATGCAATGCATGCCATGCTAATGTTATGCATCAGATTCATTTTTTGTCATTTCCATGTTCTCTAGGAACCTTTGTTATATGTTGTCTTATTAAGCCTTATTTCACTTCAATTTTCATGTCAATTCTTATAGTTATGCTAACATTTTCTTTATCACAAGAACATATCAATTAATGGTGAAGAAAAACTATTGATTTAAATTCATGGAATATTTTAAGGGCCAAATTTCATTCATGGGCTAGTTTTCCATGTTTTTTCTTTCTAAAAAGTGATTTTTCAATTTCCATTTTATCTAAAATGGTTCACCCAAATTCTACAGCATAAAATTGTTTTACTCTCATAATTTCCCAACTTTCCTAGAAACTATATAAAATCCTTAGAAATTTTCCAAAAATTTGTGTTTTTCATTTCAAGACTTAGTTAGATTCACCAAGGTTTCTACACTTTAAGATAATTTTGGGTCCTTACAATTCTCCGTAGTTAAATTTATATTTTTATGATAATTATTTTATGTTGCATAGGCCTTTGTCCAAATCTCTCCACTTTAACTCCACTTTATTAGAATATACCACACCAATAATAAAGCAAATTTCAATGACCACACCCTAAGAGCTTGTGCTATCATGGAACCCCTAGAGGGGAAAAGGATCCCAGAACATCGACTAGGTTCCTAAGCACTCTTTGCAACCTTGTTTTATCATCAAATAAATGTGAAAAAATATGAGTGATCACATCAACAAATGGTGTGTTGATTAGTTTGGAAACACGATGTCCTCTCCAATGTTCAAATATCTTATCAATTAGATAGTTTGGGCAAGAAATTTAGGGAAAAATAAATTTGTGGAAATGGATAAAAAGGGCTAGTGGAAATTGTATGTGGTGATTACACTCAAGGATTCCATATAAGGTAAAAGAAAATCATGTTAATGTTGTTATTATATGGGTTCCTACCTTTCAGTTACTCATAATAGATGCACACAAATAGGGAAAAAAACAACTCCTTCCTTTGGGGAAGCCCCAAATAGAACCAAAAACGAAATAGTAATAATAATAACAAATAAATAAATAAAATTAATGGTTCTGTCCTTCAAAGGACCCCTCAATAAAGCCACAAGTAAATAATGTAGACTACATGCAATATTTAATTGTATGTTTTTATCACCATTGGGACTAAACACCATCATTATGTGAACTTTAAAAATTGTAATTCCACAAGATGTTGTAAGAAATTTTATATAATTTTGTTATGTTTTATGTTTAAATTATTATTTTTATACTAGTTATGCCTACATAGCAATGTTGTATAGGCTTGACGTTAGCATTATGCAGGCTTAAAGCCTATAAAATGGTTATTTTTTCGTTTTTATCACTTTCTAACCCACCTTTACCTATTTGTAGGGGGCATCCCATCACATTAGGCTTTTGTGTGTTGATGTATACCATGTGTTAATGGTATAGTAGTGGAAACACTTAGAGGGAGAATAAATAGTTCAAATTTTTTACATGGATTATAGGTAACATTTTTGTACTAATGAGGTTTTTGTTTGTTTCGATTTTTGGTTAGGCTAGCAAAGTCATGCTTGCACTGCACATGATAGAATTGCTACCTTAAGTGGGATTTCAACAAGGATCTAATATTCCTCTCACATCAATGAAGATACATGCAAAGAGGACCATCACACATATTGTTAATCTAGAGAGACATGTTCATTTTGTTGATTACAAATATGAAGATGAATATGACGACATAGTTGAGGATGTCATAATGGATCCATCGATGGTATGTTTCCACACACTAATGATTCTCCATTTTTATTGATTCAATCTCATTTAATTTTATGCTTTCTTTCAATTGGGTATTTATGTGCATGTGTTGCTATTATAAGTTATTTCATTAACCTTTGCTTGAAGACATGGAAGAAGATGAAAAATTGCTAGTCAAAGTGTATAGTAAAAAGGAACTAACAACTAATGATTAGAATGATTAGATTTCCCTTAGTGATAATGTCATGCATTGAGAGCATAACATGCTACATGATGAAATAAAGAAAAACCTTGTAATTAATATCAAATAATAGGATGTGGGGAGGCAGGTAACGATAAAATTTAAGGAAAGTGGTAAAAATACATAACAATGGAAATTGTTGCCACAAGCAAGTGACCATGAACTACAACTATCTTTAGCAACTTCAACAAGTGATCTAGCAAGGTATCCCCATACCCCTGAGAAGCACAACAATGCCCAAATCCCCTCATAGATAATGGGGGAAGAGGGACAATACCTTTTATGATTTCATGTCATGATTGAGTGTTGAGGTTTCTTTTATTGGGTTTCTATGAAACATTTCTATAAACATTTTGTTGGTATTTGGATGTATAATACATAATTTGACATTATTGTAATGTTAACATCCATTTGTTTTTATGTTATGTTATATATCATTCAACTTTGATATTTTATGCTTCTTGAATTAACAAACCATCCAAATATATGTTTCGTGCTCATTTTGCTATAATGTTATAATTTGTTCTTATATTGTTATAAATCATTCAAATTTTATGTTTCATTTTTTAGAGATAAGTCATCCAATAGTGATGTTAGGCATTACTGACTACAATGATGTTGGTATTATTGATTATAATCAAATTGGAATCCACCACTCTTACCCAACCCACTTACCTAGTTATCTTTGTTAGTTTGTGTATCTCATACAAGTGTTCTAGTCTCATATTGTGCCTATGAGGCTAGGTAACATATTTTCCCCAAAATCCAAAAATGTTTCGTGAGAAAAGGCCTTGATTAGATTTAATTAATTTTCATAAGTCTAACTTAGAGAAATAATCTTAATTAATTAGTATTAATTGGGGTAAATCAATTTTCCTATAGAGACTTCCAGAAAAATCACTTGATTGGATCAAGACAATCTTATCCATCGATTGGGATTAGATCATGGTCATTGATTCATTAATGAGAGATTATGTTGGGTCCCTATAATACTAGTGTATCCCCCTTATTGTTGTTGTTAGTGTATCCCCATATTGTTATTGTTGTTCCCATGTATCCCCCATGTTGTTATAGCTGTGCCCCATATAATCCTACTTTATTGTTGTGCCCTTACATTATTATTGTTATGTAGGCTCTAATTATATTGTGACCCCTTAGACTCCTATATATGCCAAGGAGGTCTTACCATTTGTATCATCCAATAATTGTTCATTTATATAATGTAAAGGAGGTTCCCCCCTCTAAGAGGATAATTTTTGAGTCATTGATCTATCTTTTCTTCTATTTTGTGAGTTGGTTTCATAACATTTGGTATCAAAGCTTTGGATTCTAGGGTTTCGTTGCTTCAAACTAGAATTTTCGCTATAACCTTTTTTATACTAAGCTTCAAAAGCTTAAATTGAAACCACGTGGAGCCAAAATATTGGTGAACTTCTTGTACAAATTTCAGATCTTGGTTTGCTATATTTTGGAGATATGATCCATAAGTTAGGGTTTTTACAGGCTCCAAAATTCCATCCCAAATAGGTGACCTAGGGAAAATCATCATAACTTTCTCTTCAAGCATTAGATTTGAATTTTGTAAAAATCTACTAAAATTTCATGGACTGTGTTTTTTATTTTATCATTTTTAGGGCCAAAGGTCAAAACAGTGACACATGGAATAACATACAAGTTTGCTTTACTAAACTTGTCTATAATCAAGTCATCGTAGGAGATTGGGCATAACTACTTCTTGAATAATCCAATCTTGTTATGACTTGTGGGGTTGGAAAGAAGACTCATCGGGATGCTAAAGGATGAAATTTCATACCTTGGAGATCTGAAATTACAGAGATACAATAGTTTCATTATCAAGCTTAAAAAGCATGAAAAAGGTGTGTTAAATTTTGCATACTTTTGTTTGAAAAATCAGTTTGAAGTGATTCAAAGGGCATAGTCAAACCATAGATATCATTGTTTGGTTCAAAAATGCCTCGAAAAAAAAAATGACACACCTAGGAAGCAATCAGAAAACTCTTCTCTGATGCATGAAGAAGAGGAAGAAATGCAACATGATATATCAAAATTACGAGATCAAGTGCAACGAATTTCAATCTCACACAGAGTAACAAAAAATGAATTTAAAGCGATGATGAATGTTAACATGGATGGCTTAGAATAAAAAATAAAAAGGGACATGGAAGGCTTGAAGGATGGTTTAAAAGCATAAATGGAAGGTTTGAAGGGAGGTTTGACAAAGTTGCTAGAATAAATGCTTCCTAATGGCAACAAGGCATTCCATGATACTTATGATGAGAACAAAAGTAACGTTAATCATGATTTTAGAGACTCTAACTTTGAGTAGAAGACCAACCACATTCAAAATATAAATATGAGGAAGTTTGATGGCAAGGATCCGATAACATGGATACTACATATGGAGCAATACTTCAATCTACATGATGTGCAACCCTCACAAAAGGTACGTATCACATCTTTATATTTAGAACCAAATAATTTTATATGGTATTGATGGCTTTGTTCTCATAAACCAATTGTTACTTGGTAAATTTTTACGGAGGAAATGATATCACATTATGATGATACAAAGAGAAACACCTTATTTATCCAATTGCTAAATCTCAAACAAAAAGGTTCAATGGCAGAGCACATTGAAGATTTCCAAAAATTGAATATCAGGGTAACCGATATTCCAGAGGAGCATAGGATTGATTTCTTCATAGGGACTTTAAAGGATAACATCAACATGAGGTTCGTCTTTGGGAACTTGATCATTGGAGAAGACATTTAGGATGGAAAGAAAAATTGAAAGAAAAATTATGGCAACAAGGAAGTCTACCACTCACAACTACAAAGATGAAAGTGTTGTTGCTCCTAGTCTTCCAAAACCTAAAAGGTTAACACCGCAATAATTGGAGGTACAAACAGAAATAGGGATTTGTTATAGTTGTGATAGAAAATACACTAAAGATCATAAGTGTGCTGAGAAGAAATTATTCTACATATATTGTGAAGAGGAAAAAGAAAAGGAACAAGAAACATAAGAAGAGGAGGATATACACTAAGAACCAACCCTTGAGAAAGAACAAATGAATCCAACCATATATTGTAATGAATTGGAAAAAAATACCACTCCTAAAACTCTCAGTATAGAAGGATATAACAAGAAGAAAAAGGTAATGGTGTCGATTGATTTGGGTAGTACCCATAATTTTATTCATTGTAAGATAGCTAATGAATTGAATTGTTTCCTATATCCAACACCGGAGGGTCAAATGATGGTTGCAATTGGAGGAACTATAAATTTCTCTAGAAAGTGTCATAATATAAATCTAACCATGGGGGAATATGTATTGAATAATACAATTATTTCCATTCCAATTGGTGGTGCTAATGTTGTACTAGGAATCCAATGGTTACAATCTTTAAGGACGATAGCTTTTAATTTTCAATATTTTTTCTCGAATGTTTTTTGGAAGGAAAGGAAGTTGAATTAAGGGTTATCATAGGGAAAACATGAAATATAATTAGCTCTAATGGCATGACAAATCTTCTAAAGAAAGAACAATGGGGCATAATTGCATAGTTATTCTCACTAGAGCTTCAAACGTCGAAATCATTTATTTCTCCATATCTCCAAAAAGTATTGGACAATAATTCCAAGGTATTTGAGACTCCCAAAGGCCACCCACCTATTCTTGATCATGATCATTCTATTCATTTGATTCCATAAATTTTCCTCCAAACATCAGACCTTACAGATATCCATATGCCCAAAATAATGAAATTGAACATATGGTTGCAAAAATGTTTGAGGCCGATATAATTCAACCTAGTCAAAGTTCTTTCTCTACTCCAATATTATTGGTGCACAAGAAGGATGGATCATGGCGTATGTTTCTATATTATAGGGATCTCAACAACTAAAGATAAATTTCTCATTCATGTCACTGATGAATTATTGAACGAATTACATGGAGCAATTTAATTCACCAAGTTGGATCTTCATTCAGGATATCATCAAATTAGAATGAAGACTGTAGACATTCCAAAAACAATGTTTAGAGCTCATGAGGGTTGGCCTTACTAATGCACCTTATACATTTCAAGGTTTGATGAATTCCATTTTCAAACCCTTCGAAAATTTGTGTTAGTATTTTTTGATGATATATTAATCTATAGTAAGTCTTGGAAGGATCATGTTCAACATGTTGACAGGGTGCTCAAACTTTGGAGGAGAAACAATTATATGAAAAAACCTCCAAATGTTTCTTTGGAGTATAGGAGGTGGAATATTTGGATCATATTGTATCTCATGGGGGTGTTAAGATAGATCCTAACAAAATTAAATCCATTAAGGAATAGAAAATTCCCATAACCATAAAGCATCTTCAAGGATTTCTTGGGTTGATGGGGTATTATCGCAAGTTTGTTTAAAATTATGGGACAATAATAGCACCTCTAACAAAATTATTGAAGAAAGATGCATTTTCTTAGACTTAGAAGCAACTAAGGCCTTTGAGCATCGTAAAGACGCAATGTGCCAAGCATTGGTCTTAGCTACACCAGACTACACAAAAACTTTTATTGTGGAATGTGATGCCTCGGGAAATCGAATTGGTGTTGTTTCAATGCAAGAAGGAAGACCCATTGCTTTTGAAAGTCGTCTAATCAAGGAGAGTATTTAGAAAAACCTATTTATGAGAAGGAAATGTCGGAAATACTACATGCACTAAAGCAATGGCGACCTTACCTAATGGGAAGACACTTCAAGGTAAAAACATTTCATGATAGTCTTAAAGAATTTTTGGAACAAAGATTATCTCCATAAGAGAAACAAAAATGGGTCACAAAGATGTTGGGTTATGACTTTGAAATCTCCTACAAAAAAGGGAAGAAAAATGTATTTTCATATGCACTCTCAAGAAAGGATGAGGATGTGGAAGCATTGCTTTGTGCCATTTATATTTTCCAACATAATTGGATAACCGAAGCAAGGGATGAATGGAATAATTATGAAGAGGTGTGGATACTCATTCAAAATTGTAGCAAAATCCCAATACATCTGATACATTTAGCTGGAAAAATGATTGATTGTGGTACAAAGATCACTTATATATTTGTAATAATTCAGAATTCAAGCATAATATTATTTTGGAATTGCACACCTCCCCCTTAGGAGGGCACTGGGAATTTTTAAAAACTTACCATAGGTTCAAGAAGGATTTTTTTTGGATGGCCTTAAATCTTATATTCAGAAGTTTGTGGGAGAATGTTTAGAGTACCAACAAAATAAAGTTGAGACAATTAAGACCCTGGTTCTGTTACAACCTTTATCCATTCCAATTAAATGTTGGGAGGAGGTCTCAATGGATTTTATCATGAGTTTACCCAAGTATGAAGGAAAGAGTGTCATCATGGTGGTAGTTGATAGACTTACCAAGTATGCACACTTTTGTGCATTATCTTGTCCTTTTAAAGCCAGTATAGATGCTACTGCATTTAAGGAAACAATTCAAAAGCTACACAGAAACCCAAATATTATTGTAAGTGATAGAGAACCCATTTTCACTGGGAATTTTTGGTAGGAATTATTTTCTTATCTTGGTACTTAATTAGCTCATAGCTCATCTTATCATCCTCAATCTGACAGGAAAACTGATATAGTGAACAAATGTTTGGAAAGATATCTCTATTGCTTTGTATCTGGTAAACAAACACAATGGGTCAAGTGGTTACCTCTAGCTAAAAGGTGGTATAACAATTCCTTCCATACTGCAGCAAAAATGACCCCATTTATGGCACTTTATGGATATCATCCACAATCCATCACATCATATTTAAGAGAAAATTATAATGTTCAAGCAGGCGAAGATCATATTGAGAATTAACAAAAATTTCTCCAACTCTTAAAGGATAACTTCCCTCTAACATAGAATCAAATGAAACAATAGGTAGATCAACATCACAGGAAAGAAGTTTTGATGTATGTGACTGGGTATTTTTATGGATACAACCATACAAACAAATGTCCCTCAAGCAACCTAAGAAGGATAATAAATTATCACCCAAGTACTATGTGTTGGAAATAATACTGAGAGGGGGGTGAATCAGTATTATCATTTCAATAATTTTTCATTTCTCAAACAAATTTATATACGCTACTTTTGTGAGCGAACTAGTGTGTACGTGCTACTGTTATTAGAGAAACCAGTGTATACCCAAAGAAATTATGATTTAATTAGTTTATCATGTGTTTATCTTTAATCAGTGCATTAGTGACTTGTTAAACAAAGCAGTAAAACCATAATAAACAATCACATATAAGAAACACACATGAACACCAATATTTAAGGTGGAAACCCAATGCGGGAGAAAAACAACCTGCTACTGTCATCTATGTCTTCTTTTAATAATAAGAAAATCTGTTTACAATCTTGTAATGGTGCAGACTCATACCAGTACACAGGCACCCACCTGTAGAAGGCTACAACCTTCTCTCATTTTCCAGCTTCTTCTGGAAGGGAGCTACAACCCCCTGGCTTTTGTACTAGCCAATGTTTTTACTAGTACGTAGGTGTCGACCTACAGAAGGCTACAACCTTCTCTCTTATTCCAGGGACCACATTTCATAAATTTTCAGACTCGATGCTCCTGTCACACAACAATACACATAAAGGCCTTGTTTCATCAAATTTTCATATTGGACCCATCAAAAATTTCAAACTGCATCAACCAATAATAAGTTAATTTGAACAGTCAAATCATTATCACCAAAACACTGTGCTAAACCTAGAAACCCGCATCATCATTCAGAACCAACTGCAACCTCAAAAATCATGCATCAGAATGTATACGCTACTTTACTGAACCCAATGTGCGTGTATATGCTTCTTCCTTTAACGAAACCTGTGTATACCTTCAAAGATACTGAAACATAAAACTTATTAATCAAGTTTGTGCCAACCAGCAATACACCTATCAATTTACAGAGATTTACACAAGCAGTAGTAGAGATAACCCTACTCACTTATACAATCAATCAATCAGATACCAAACTCGTTATGCATTCAATTTTACATTCAAATCTAGGAATACTTCATTGACAGACAGTAGTAAAACAATAGAACTGATCAGATAGATCAGTCAGATCTGAAGAATAGGCTTTCCTTTTGTATATGCTACTTGGAATAGTAGAACCTACATGTATATGCACTTTTATCGAGACGAACCAGCGTACAAATCTGCAAATATTAACTCATAACTTCGTTGCTATTACAAACTTCATACAAACCTAGATCATGACATTTAAAGACTAAAAACAGGTGTACACAATTAGATCTAGCCCAACCAATATCATATCATTCAATGATAAGTCATTTCAGGTCTCATGATCTTGATCCAACATTGAATTCAAGGTGCACATAATATTTCAAATCAAATCACAAACACAACCCCTGCAACATAAAATATACTTTAGATAGAAATATTCCTAAGAAAACCCTTTCACTTGCACACTCTGGCCTTATGATCTTCTCCTCCTTATATAGTTTTAGGCCTTTCTCAATACCTCAGACCAAAACCACTTAGGACCCATGGTATTCATGGATGAGATCAAATAGTCATTACTCTACTCAATATTATGGGCTAATACCATGGTATTGACCCCTAGCATTGTTTACTCTTGAATTTCCTTGATTTTCCAACATATACATGCTTTTCTTCTTGTGAAAGTGCGTATATACGTATATGCTCTATTTGTTCTGTGAACCAGCATGTATATGTTGTTTTGACTAAGTGGACCAACATACACATCTTAAACTACTTTACACCATCCTTTTCCTTCAACTCCTTTATTCTGATCAGTAGACCTTAGTTCCATCTTCCTATTCTTCTATACCAATGCCTTGTTACATCTGAATAGACCTGTTACACTGTGGGTTGCCTTTCATCAAAACTGAATTGACCTGTGAGTGAGTTGCCATCAAGGACAACACTTGTATCATAATGCCAACACTATGGTACTTATAAGGTGTTGTAAAAGATTGGTACTATGGCATACAAATTTGAGTTGCCTGCATCTTCTCGAGTACACCCAGTTTTCCATGTTTCATGCCTAAAAAAGTTTATCAGTGACAAGCTCCCAGTTCAAACAATGTTGCCAAAAATTTATGAAGAAGAAAAAATCATTTTGAGCCTGAAGTAGTAATGGAAACAAGAACCTGAAAACTATTAAATCGATTAATTTCAAAGTATCTCATTAAGTGGAAGAACTTACCCACTGAAGATTCCACATCAAAGGATGAGAATTTTATATAGAAGCATCTAGAACTACTCAAGTGTTGAGGACAACACTTTTTTGAAGGAAAGGGGCATGTTAGGTCCCTATAATACTAGTGTACCCCCCTTATTGTTTTTGTTAGTTTATCCCCATATTGTTATTTGTGTGCCATTAACTTATTATTATTATGTAGGCTCTGATTATATTGTGACCCGTTAGAGTCCTATATGTACCAAGGAGGTCTTATCATTTGTATCATCCAAGAATTGTTCATTTATGTAATGTAAAGGAGGTTCCCCCTTGAAGAGGCTAATTTTTAAGTTGTTGATCTATATTTTCTTCTATTTTGTGAGCTAGTTGCATAACAGATTATAAGAGGAAATAGAAGGGAATTTGGAGAACACATCGAGACACAAATTTGCAATGAAATCAAGGGCACAGAGGTAATGCAAGGACACCAGCAGTAAGGGTTTTAGCAGTAAGAATTGAGGAGTGTTTGTTGGAGTAATTCTTCGCAAGATTCCAACATTATGAGAGGAAGGAATAGAGGCAAAATTATTCTGTAGAGAGGCCACACGAGCAAGTGTGAGTTAGCTAGTGCACATTCTTGGGAAGTTGTTTGATTTCTATTTGCTCGAGATAGTTGCTGAAAGGAAGAGTGAGTAGCTCAATTGAGTTGCAAGAGGACGAAGGGGTTGCAGAACAAATTTTTTATAGTAGTGTGAGTTCCAATTGGGTTGTACGCACTTCTAGAATTTTTCTAGTGCAAGTTGTAGGCAGGAGTGTGGTTACAGGTAAGAGGTTGTGAGGTTGTGTAAAAGGGAACTTTGTGCTTCCAATTTTATTTTTCCTGTGGAGAAAATTACCTTATCTTTTCCAGTGTAAGGCAAGCAGTTGGTGTACTCTTTAATTTGCTGAAGAATTTATATAAAACCTTGATCTATAGACTAGTTTTCCCTTTGGAGTTTTTCTAGGGACATTTGTCCAAAAATAGTAATGTTCATTATCTATGTGTGTTCATAATTTTCTCATTATTTGTGGTTATTTATTTATTTATTTATTATTATTATTATTATTATTTATTTTTTATTATTTTTTATTTATTTTATTTATTTATTTATTTATTTTTTATTTTTTTTTTCTTTTTTCTTTTTTCTTTTTTTCTTTTTTTTTTCTTTTTTCTTTTTTTTTTTCTTTCTGAATTTGTAGTTGTTTTTTATTCAATCTTTGTTGCAAGTTAATTGCATAAGGCAAATAATGTAAACAGATAGGTGAATAATAACCAGTAATTGCAATAGAATTTAAAATTTCATAATTTTACCACATTTAAAGATAAATTCTCCAAACCCATGCAATAGAATTACAAGAATCCCAATTGGAGGGTTATTTTAGTTGGTATTGTCAAATGTCCTATTGCCTCGTTTTTAGTGCCCATAATAAACATCTTAGTAAAATAATCCACTCATTTGTGGACTTAAACCACATTCATGTCTACAAAGGGACATTATGAGATTCACTAATTGTTCCTAATCCACTACAATTATGATTTACCTATTTTTATTCTCATTACTAATATTAGCTTATTCATTTGCTTCCTCGTTAACAATTCCTTCAAAAAAACCAAATACAAGGCCTCCCAAACTTGTTGTCGTTGCATTGCATTAAATTCTAGGCTTTAAACAACTTATCTTCACAATAGTTTAAGCATTTTCCACTTTGGTTTTTCTCTAGTACTATATATAGTTATTGGATTTCTTATGTAGAAATATACCATTATTATTTTTTCCACTGAAGAAAATCATAATTTTAATTTTAGTAACAAAATTGCATTTATCATATGCTTTGAGCATTTTTTTCCTTTTCAAGGACATGTAGCTAAAAAATACCAAATTTTTTCATATGAATATCAACCCTCAAAACAAAATTATGTTATATCCTAGAAAACCTTTTCTGAAAAATAGCTTCACTAAGAAGACAATCTAAATATTACATCAAAGTGACCTTCAATAAAAATGTGGCAAGTATACCAAGCATATGATAGTGACTAAAGAAAAAATATGCATATTCAATTTATGTTAGAGAAACCATTGACCAAAGCCAATTTCCAGTAGAGGTGGCACTTATATATGAAAAGGGGGATTGTAATAGTCAACAAAATGATCCCATTCATATTTTTTTATGATCCATTTCCCTAAACTTAATTAGATTCCATCGATGAATAAATCATCAACAATTTGATTCCTTTCCTTCTAAACATCTTGGAAAAAGATGTTAAAAACAACAACGATGCCCTTAATCTCATCATATAGGGGTGGCGACAAATAATTTAGTACAATATTATCCCCCTTCATCCACTTTATTACATGCACGAAGTCCCTAAATATTTGAAAATTTGATATTACCTTTTCACCTGACTAGGTAACAAGAATATTTAGAGCCATTGGTTCAATAAAATATCTATTCCATATCCCTAACCAATTTTGAAAGTAAAGTGGCATGTTTATGTAAAAAATATGATACCTCATGCATCACATATATGTGGTGTAAATTGATATTTCCTTGAGATGCTCTATCAAAGTAAGCATGTGGCTTGGTCTTCTAGACTCCATATGAATTTTTCTAGTATGTTTTTTTCACCTTTAGCTAACTAATTTTTTTTATAATACTAAAACCTTTGGATGCACATTGGCTTAGAGAAATGGAGATATTTTCATAGAGGCTTTCATTTCTTACTAGCCAAATACCCCATTCTAGTATCGTTGCCATGACTTTAAACCTCTCCATAGTTTCAATTCCACTCCATTGTTTTATTCTTTCTTCTATGGTATTGCCCCTCCAAAAATTCCTTAATGTAATCAATCCCTCAAGCTCCTAATAAAGCTTCATAGAGTAGTTACAAGACATTAAAACATGAGTTTTTGACACCTCATTCACTATACACAAAAGACACCTACTAGGGCCACATTTATTCCTTTTCTATATATTGTCTTATGTAAGAGCTTTATTGTTGATCACTAGCCACATGAAGATATAAATATATGAAGTACATTTGCACTTATATATTTTTTCCCTCCACCACCAAGTCCCTCATATCCTCCCTAAAACATATAACATTGTAACCATATTTACAAGTACACACAAGTAGTGTTATTTATCCAAATGAGGTTTCCTTCCTCTTTTTTAATCATGTGTTGCCAAGTTTGAGTCTAGTAATAAAATAATTGCAAACACTGGCATCTTCATCCCTGAAATCTAGTCTTCCAATTGATTTCCACTCTTATATCCATATAATAGTAAGGTATCAATATGCTATTTGTATGAGTTTAAACATCCTTCTTTCCCTAGAATAATTGATCATATGAAAGGGTAACTTGTAAACAAGATTGTGTCCAACTCATGGTTTCTCCCTAAACCTAACTTTACTCCCCTTCTCCACCTTCCATAAAAGTTCATTCCCAATTATAAGGAATGTTAAAGAAACCACTTTCCACATGATTGATCATGTATATTTTCATTGTATTCCTAATCCATTCATCTACTAAATCAAGACTAATGTACTTCTACATCACAACTTGACTTCATAGTTCAGCTTTTTGTACCTATGTCCATACACTTTTAATTTCTAGGGCTTTGGGAAGGTAGAAAATATTTTTTAACCCCTAAGCCCCCATAACTTTAGGCACTGTCAGTTTACGCCACTTGACCAATGGAATTTCCCTTTGAACCTAAAACTTATTCTTCTTATATGTTATAGTGCACATTTTAGATTCCAAGAAGAAGACATCTAGTAGACAGGGATCACCTCTAACATATACTTAACCAAAATAAGGCTATAATTTCTTGACAACCACTAATAACACCAAAATGAGATCATATTTTCCACTTTAGCAATAAAACAATTCTAGTCCTTCAAAAAATTATTTGGGATTAATACAAATCTTGAGCATTTCAATCCTTCCTCAAAGTCAATCTATATATTAGGAAACAAATGAGAGAAATCAACCCATCTTCTTTAAGTATAGCCATAAATGAAATGGTAGATTTATTATTGTTAACTTGCATACCTATAACTAGGCAATATTACTACATGATCTCATTTAAATTTTCCACATCTCTCTATGTCCCATCACATAACATCAAGATATCATCAACGAATAAAAGACGAGATAGATAGAAGGTATTCTCAATTTTGATTTCTTAAGATATCCAAATCTCTTGGCATCAATCAAATATCTACTTAACCCATCTACACCAATCAAGAATTGAAGAGGATATAATAGGCAAGCTTGCCTCAATCCTCTCTTAATTTAAAAAAATATATATTCACTCCATTTATTAGGACAAAAAAATAGTAACTAATGATACACAACTCATAACCTATCTCACAAAGGGCATGGAAAAGCCTAAATAACTCATCCTCGTTTTCAAGTATATCCAACACACCCTATAATATGAATTTGGCATATCCACTTTCAATACCTTATCCCTTTGGTTCCATGATTTTATTGTGTAAGCCTTCATGGGTCACCTTAATCACCTTGTCAATCTATCTACCATTTTTTAGAGTGGAAAAACTTGGAGGAATAAGCTTGTAGTGTCATTTTAACAACAAGTCCTACTTTGGAAAATTGGGGTTTGAAACTTTCCAAAGTTGTTTTGAGTCATCAAATGAAATTTTTTGGGGTCAAAAATTTCTCATCTATAACCACAGACTCCTTGACACTAATACACATTTATAGACCTTTACAATGGCACAAAATAGCCTTAATCAAATATCCTATGCAAAAGTCATGCTTTCTGCAAGTTAACCTATATTGTTGACTACCATAGTTTGAGAGGATGCCATGCCAACGTTGTTACTCATGCATATGGGGCTAGCCACTTGTAGAATTTCAAGAAGATTGTATAATATCCAAAATAGTAAATCTAAATAAGGGTTGAGGGAGTCAAAACCTTACCTACATATGTCTATTGGACTATGCTAAATACTAGGATTCCAGAAGGAGTGGGAGTTCCATTATATGCCATTATATTTTGTTCCATAATTAAGTAAATCAACTAGGAGTGGTAAGTTAGAGAGAAAAATAGAGGGGGATAATATTATCTAGTAACATTACAGGCCACAAGTCATAGCTAAGTCCCTAAAGAGTACCTCTTTGTATTTGCATATTTCCATACTAGAGAAAAGAGAGCATAGTGGCCTCACCTTCTTCTTGTGTCTTCTCTTGTATGAATTTCACAGGCTAAATATTTTGTTTATTTGTGGGTGGTGTGTGAGTATTTTTAAGTTATCTATTTTTCACAATTTAGCTTTTTCATGCATTTCTAGCTAGGTTTTCTCTTGTACTAGTTTCTTAGGCTAAATCTTCTGTTTATTTTTGGATGGTGTGTGAGTATTTTAAGTTCTTTATTTTTCACATCTTAAGTATTTCATGCATTTAAGCATAAAACCAATAATTAAAGAATCTAATATCTAAATAAAATTAACCTTAACATTAAAGATTTCAGTATTTATTAGATATGTTGTGATGAATTGTTCCAATGGAATTTTCACTACAGCTTACATATCATGTTGGTATCAAGTCAGGTTTCTTTTGGGTATTTTATGGGAAGTTGCAAAATCCTAGCCATGGCTAATGAGTTTGTTCATAATAACCCTCAAGATGGAAAAGAAGAAATATTTTCAAGGTTGGAAGCACAAATTATCGATATTAATAACAATATGAACCTCCTCATGGTATCTCTAGAAAGAAAACTTGGACCATTCTAGCAAAGTCATAGGTTTAACTTAGAGGTCAAATTAAAAGGAAAATTGGAGATGTTGAAGACCTAGGAAACGATTCAAGTAAAAAACCTAATAAATAGCAGCGAATTTCTAGTGTTATTAATCCTATTAGACAGTGTTTTCATTGATGAAATCCAAGGTCATTTTTGTCAAATGATATGTCGAAGGAAAGAGATACAATGCCTTGAAATATCACATCGGTAATGTCAAATATTTATTTTTTATTTATTTATTTATTTTTTGTTTTTTTTATTATTATTTTTTTTTTTTGAAGTTGTGACAATCAAATGAATATATGGATGGTATGGGTTGGATTGTCCTCTCCAAGACATTTCCAATGGTATATTACACTTGGTCAAACTCCTCTGATATGAGAATATAAGTCAATCTGAAAGTGACATTGATCAAAGGGTAAAAACACCAAATTTGGCTTAACAAAAACCAAATTTGTTAAATTCCATGCATGTTTGGGGTGGATCCATGCATTGGTGAGTGATTAACAATACTATGCATGTATACATGTGCATTTTTTAATGAGATTAAACTCTGTGCACCTCTAGGCATATTTGACAATTGTGGACATTATGTATGGTGGACTTTGTGTAGACTTGCACATCATTTAATGACGATTGCTCCCCCGATAACTTCCACGTATATTTTGTTTGGGCCAATGAAATGATGACACATGGAAGATGTCGAGTGGACTCTTATTTAGATGCCATGTGGAACCACAGTGCTAATGACTAATGGTGTGGCCTTCTGACATGGATGCATAGTTGGTGGCACCTGATTGGTCTCAGGTGGCATCATAGTGACAAGTGGACACACGGAGACACATGGCATCATGATATTGGATCAAAGGTGATGATATGGACATACACATCACTGGTGATGTTGTAGCATGGGGAAACATGGAAACATGATGTTGTCTCAAAGGTGATGATGTGGACACGTCATTAGTGATGTGGTAGTATGGCGATGATGCGGCAGCATGACAAGTTGCCAATATGCATAAGTGAGAGAGGAAATGAATATCATGAACTACAAGGTAAAAAGAGGTTTTTTACAATCCTCCATAGATATGACCATAATAATATAGAGAAGAGAGAAAATGAGGTTGAGATTCAATGTCATGGTGGGTCTAAAGGAGGGATGTCAAGCTTATAAAAATATGTGGCATTGACACCAAAATGGAAAGAAGTTCTAAACTAGGGCATCCATTTAAAAGAATGATCTAACACACAAATTATGACATGTAAATAAAGAAGGGGCACTATCGTAACCTGACAGGATCAGACTTAAGGTATAATGAAGATAACATCAATGGTCAATGATGCATTAGAGATAATAAGGAATGACCTACCCATATATTCCAAGGTCAAGAAAAAACATCTAATATTGAGGGGATGTCACAATAAAAATGCAATTGCATCTTGTAAAATTCATCTTGAAATACTAAACCCATAATTAAATCATATAATGAAATAAATAAATCACGGATCAAGTAAAAGCATAAGCATATATTTATATTGTTTTATTTTATAATATTTTGGGATTTTTTTAGCATATGATATTTATTTTTGTTTATGTAGGAAAAAATTACTAACATATTATGGTTTTGTGAAAATTGATGCAGCATCAACCCATCCCCAAGATCAGTCCCCTTACCATCATAAAGGAGAAACAACCCTAAAAGCATAATTAGAATCCTTTGAGGAGTAGAAGGAGGAGAAACACAATGATTTGCAAGAGTTGACTTACAACATGGAGGGGTTGATTATGGGAGTAAAACCTTTAGTGATTGATTACCTCCCTCCACATCTACAGTGACATACAGTGTGGGTATAATCTTCCTATTGTTGAGGCCTCCAACGACGCATAGCCCATGTCATGCTATGTTATCATCAACATGGATATGATTATATTTTTCATTTAGCTCATATATGATGACCATCTATGTATAAATAATGGCTTAAGAGCCTTGGGCCCTAGTTTCCCCAATTTTGGACGTGCATACCCAAACTATATGATGTGACACACTTTGGATATTAATGGTATTAATCATATGTGTGTGTGTGCGTGGATTTTGCATTGGTGTTTAACTTATAATTTGATGTGGTATTTTCTTTTAATGTTAATGGTTATGTGTATGTGTATGCATGGTAAAAATGCTTAATCTAAAAAATTCCAATCTAATATATCATTAACTAATAAATCGACTAGTGTATTCAAGTTTCTTATATTGGGCACACATTCAATTGTATCAAAACAATATACCAAGAGAGGTACCCTCAAAAATGATGAATTAATGCAAGATTCCATCATAGAATTGACATAATTTAGATGAGAGGCCATGAGCTAGGACCAGTTCTCCAAAAGGTGGATGTTTAGTGAATCCAGCCAGAGGTACTACAAAGATCCTTCCTCCTGAGTTCCTTGCATCTGTTTCTTGCACAAAAACAATAGAACCCACAAAATATATCTTCCTACAACATATATTAGTATTAGTGCAATAAACCCAAATTCAAATACATTAATCATTAAAGAAAAAAAGTGTTGGGCATGGGAAGTGGATTTTTTATATCATACGATAATAGTAAATGAGTTGCTCCTCCACAGTTATTTGTCCATGTTCCTCCTCTCACCACAACTCACTATCAAGAAACATAACAATTGTGTATTATTGCAAGGAGGTACATGAGTCTCCATTTTGACAAAAATTTGTTATAATGGATTTTTTTCTTTCTATTGTTCCATGGAGGGAATTTGGTTTTATAGATGGATTGGAGAAGTGATCAGATTCAGAATCTAGACACTTGGTTGACCATGTTTGATATTGTCCTTTCATCCTTATCCTCAAAAAGTAATCATCTTTGACCTTTTTTTCTCTTATCCATTCACATTGTTGCTTCAACTCTCTTTTTTAGTCACTAGAGAGTTTTTGAGCCCTTCAACTTTCCCTATCAAGTCATTAGGAACATTGTTAGGCCTAACAATTTTGTTTTCTAGTGTTTTAGGTGCGTTGAAGGTGTAAAAAAAAGTTTTTATGAAGTTTCCATGGACTAATTTATGCATTATATATTTCAATGTGATATTCTTCCCTAATGAGCCCAAGGGGATGACATTTTGAGCATGAGGTCAGAAGAGAAATTGATGGCTAAAATGCATTACAATAAATTAGTAAGCTATGAAAGGGGAGAGAACCACGGACATAAAACCTACAGGGGGCTGCAAAAAACATATTTAAATACACATAAAGTACATCCCTGAGGTAGGCATACCCATACCAAGTACTGGAAGAATAGAGCATGGCCTCCCACATAACATACTGGAGAATCATGTCATCAAGGACTAGTCATGATAGAATGTAGATATCTATTACAATAGATATCAATAGCGCTACCGACACCAAAAGGAGTTCCTAAAGGATGGCCCTCAAAGTACATAATACATTCTCCAATATAACTTAGGCTACGAAATTTGTTTGAGTGAGGTGGATCCATGCTCCAAAATCGTTGACTTGTCCCCATGGTATGACTCAACTACATGCGAATGAATGAACTAATGTTGATCATGCAGGGGGACTATCTAATTACCAGAAATTGATGGATATGATTAATTGATGTGAGGGAGGCCATCAATGATGAAAATGGCTCCAAAGGTACCTAACACAATCTATCAAGTGTGAATGAATGAGTTAATCTTGAGCACTCATAGAATCATTCAACATGGCCCAATGAGGGAAACTCATTGTCAATCATGAGGAAGATTTCCACTGAGGAATACCAGCTCCAAAGTATTAAATTATTTATACATCTACATCCTAGATAATGTGTTAATTTCATAGATTCGTTGAAGTAGGATGTGTATGTAACCCCTATAATTTGACATGAAACCTACGCCAAGATTAAATTTAGGATGGTAGAAATTTTAGAATTGATGCAAAATAACACATGGATGGCCTAAATAGAGGGTAGGATGATATTACAGATGGATTACTTTGACTGGGACTTCCCTTGAACATATAACAACATGACAAAAATGTGGAATTAGAAGTGTCAACTAAATAATACCATACAAAAATAGTGGAAACATAGGAGGAATCACCATAGCCCAAAGATTGGAATGGAAACTAATCAAGTGAGGTATTGACTCAATAACATAGTGACTCGACTCATGATAATTTTGTGGTTATAAAGGAGGGAAAATACCAACTTTAAGAGGATAATTAAAAAAAATTCCATGATCAAGGGCAACTGACAAATACCATGGTAAAAGATAGAACAATAGACTCTTCCACCCTTTCCCATTTTACATGGATGATCCCCTTCATATTTTAATGAGCATGAAATAGAAGACAATAGATATTGATAGTGTATTTTTCATTTAGTGTTAATGAGTCTGAAAAAGAGGTAAAAGAATACTCAGATCAATGTTTTTTTTATGACTTTTATAGCAAGGCCAAAAAAGAGATAAAACTACATGTGTGCCTTTCTCGTGGTTTATCAAGCATGAGAATAGATAAAGGTTTTCTCATCAAGTTTCATCTTTCCTAACAAGTAGGGAAGAATGGAAATAACTCTACATTTTTAGGTAGTTTAATCAGTGTGAAAAGATTGCCAAATAAGCTTGGGATTTTCATTGTTTGATGAGCATGGAAGGAGAACCAAAATAAATATCATTCCATAGAGATAAGTGGTATAATGGTATGCATCTTGTATCGAGGCTAACAGAACCAACCCTTTCACAGTAAGAGGTAATGGTGAAATGTATAGAAATGGAAATCCATATATTGTAGCGGTCTCTATGAAAGGGTGATATGGGTTGCAAAATCGGGGCAAGGTTGATGCAAAGAAATGAGGTCAAGAATGGCTGCAAGGTTGGTGAGTAGGATGAATTCAAGCAATATTATGACAACATGTAGCAAGACATTTAGGACCATAAGCACAGGCAACCAAAAAGCAGCAATAAATGGGGACCCCATGCTATAAGGGTGATAGATGGACAAAAAGAAGCAACAAGGAGAGGCATGAGGCTTAATTTTGATGTCATGAAGAACTTTAAATAGGATCCCAAAATCTACAAATGAACACAACATGGGCACCAAAATGACAAGCAGGTGCCATTTTAGGGCGCCAATGAAGGGTAAGCTCTACTACACAAGTTACAACATTAAAAAAGACATGCCTAATGTTGCAACCTGATGGGATGAGCCATAAGGCATAGTGAAATGGTGTGGGAAAAGTAAAAAATTATGTGGAAATATTTATGAATCCTAACCCTATATGCCAAGTTTAGTAGTATACCTCAAGGCTGCAATAACTGTGGTGAAAGGTCCATATTCCTTTGTGATAGATAGTTAAAATTTCCTTATGAAATCATTAGTAGCATGATAAAGTAATAAAAATACATGAAAATGAACACCAAGAATAAAATTTATAACATGAATACGTATGGCCAATGTGAAAAGAGATCATTTTTACCCACTTTCCCCATAGAAACAAGGAATTTTTTACCATTGCAAGGAGGCAAATTTTGGAGAAACCCTCTTGTAGTTAGAATTTGTTTTTTTAGATCCAAAGAGAATTAGGGCATGAAATTAGATTCCATCACCACTAGGTCATAGCTATTAACCTCTTCTTTCAATTAATATAATTTTTTTCTTAGTTTTCCCTCAAAATCTTGTACTGGGGACATCCTACCCAAGTTGAGTTCCCTCAATTATATTGTAAACAAAAAAGGGGTAGTTTTCTAGGGCCTTTAGTGCTCCCCTCTGAGGTAGATAGAGCACTTTTAGGTTCTTCACCTCTCCCTTTTCCTAGTGGCAGAGCATTGAAGCTAGTTGTTTTCAGATCTAGAATAGGGAAAGCCCATGTTGGACCTAGTTATTTGCATATGGATTTATTTCGATGTTTTTTATGATGGGTTTGTCAATATTGCGAGATGTTGAAGTGAGTAGAAGAGGACATGAGTGTTGAGGCAAATTAATTATCTATCATTTAGTTGTCAACTCGGGGGTTTCATAAAACTTGTGAATAGTGCGTGCATTGTATATGCTAGAAATTAACTTCCAATTTAGATCAATCTAACTACAAAACCAAGTAACGACAAGCCAAATTCACCTATTCTAATTCAGTACTCAATTCAAAAAAAATTATAGTACGATTATAGTACAGCGCGCGAAATTGAAATCTTAATCTTTCAATCTTGCAAGAACTGAAAACCACACCACTCTTTTAGAAATGAAAGAAAAAACAATCATTCTTAACCTCTCACACAGGAAAAGATATGAAAGCAAATAAAAACAAATGCTCTTAACTTCTAGGTAGAAAGCAAATAAAAACAATCACTCTTAACCTCTCACACAGGAAAAGATATGAAAGAAAATAAAAACAAATGCTCTTAACTTCTAGGTAGAAAGAAAATAATGACAATCACTCTTAACCTCTCACACAAGAAAAGATATGAAAGAAATAAATCTTAATCTATGAAAGTAATAAATCTTAATCTATGAAAAACAATAAATCTCACACATTGTAGGTGGGCAATCCAAAACCATGAGAGATGGCAAGTTGAGAGGTTCCAAACACAAGCATAACCAAATCAAGGTGAACATCACTCATGAGCATGGTGCCAAATCCAAATTCTATATTCAAAACATGAGCATTTTCCCAACTTTACACATGCCTTTGAAAGGAGAAGGCTCTCCTATTTATACAAAGACATAAGAAGCTACCTCATTAATGGAGGTCCATTATTCTCTCCCTAGATCCCTAGAAAATATCATAGAGTTACAACTCAAATAGGTATTGATGAGACACATATCCTCTTTGACCTTTATCCAACTCTTCTTCCATATCTTGAAGGGAATTCGAATTTGAGCATTGGAGGCCACATAAGGGTGCCTTGGAAGCTTCCAAATGACCTACACATGTCATGAAACTCAAACCACTTTTAAGTATTAGCAAGTATATGTCATTTTTCTAAGTTTTAACCATTTAATTAACTTATAATACTAGAAATCATTAACTTTTGGAAAACACGAATGGAACCCATATAATTATGAAAATGGAGGCTAATGAAAGATTATATGGTGATGGAGTTGCGACATGTGAGTGAAATGGTGGTGATAAAGGTGAAAGTGGATGATATTTTGAAAATATTTTGGAGACTCTACATACCCCCCAACTGAAGTTACTGCATTGCTTAATCATGATTTGCTTTTGAATGAGCTTGGCTTATATAAATTGTCCTTAAACTTTGCATTTGACAATTTCATTTCTTTTTGCAAAGATTCCTTGTCATACATTGAATTTGCAACACGCTTGGTTGGTTCTTGTGTGACAACCAAATTTTAATTGGTATTGGTTCTTGTGTTTCAATACCTTGTTTGTTTTTGTTGCTACAAGATTCATTGAACATATTTAAGAATGCATCTTTAAATCAGTGATATAATATGCTCATAATTTAAGCATTTATTTGCAAATCACATAACTTTTGAACCTGTTGACATGGCGAATTTTCGCTATACCAACAATGGGGAACTAACCTGATCACAAACCCCAATTAGGCCTGCTTTCGTTTGGGATGGCTGGTTCCAACGGGTTTTAAGGGACCTCGTGAACTGTAATAGGTGTTGAGAGATTGCTTATGGGAAGAAGACTTCAATTAAATCAACAAAATAAAACAGCTAACCACTATGTATTAAATCCTATCTACACTACTTCTAACTACTCTAATCTAGTCCTAATTATCCTAATCTATCCTGCAGGAGCAAAACAAAAGGAGGTTAAACACCATACATAAATCCCAAGTCCAAATTAATCAATTACTGGTCCACTTAAGAATATGGTTGTATTAAATCCTAATCACAATTCCATTACTTATACAAGAATATACATTCCATACAAATAACATTTGCAACTGATGTTTAACAAGTCTGGAATCAACAACCTTCCATGAATTATTACTGCTATTGAATCACATTCAAATAACTAGGAATAACCATGAGAAGTTAGTTATCAATGTGCACAAATCAAATCACATTTGTCTTCATACCATCAACAACACACTAATTCTAAACATATCAGATAAAGGGGAAACAAATTAGAAACAACAGGATCCTTCTCGAACCAAACAGTCCTCTTTATTCACAATAAATCAAAAAAAAATTCTCCAAACAAAAAGCCCTTCTCTCCTATCTGGAGGTAGTATTTATGCCTCGGGCCCCTTGACCTTTCGTCTTCCCTTGTTATTTTCAATATACCGATCAGAGTACACAGAGGTAGAGCCATCAGTGTCATTGTTGACACGTAGAAGGAGTCTCTGGTCACTGGAACGCTTCATTTCCTGGGGAAATGTAGGTGTTGATTAGAAGAGGATGAATGTGTGTCATCTCTTCAAGATGAGATCTAGGGTAGTTTCATTTTCGAAATACGCAAGCAAAACCTAGAAATTAAACCGACTGAGAATGCCAAAGGCCGACTCTTTCAACAAAACACATCTGCATATAAGGGTTCTCCAAATCCGCTTATGCATCCGTTACTCCTTGCCTGCAGAAATAATAAACACCAGTCATGCTTATAAAAAATACAAAAAAAATGCTTTAAAACATAAGTCTTGCCTCTATTGAATGTTTATTACATCACGTGAAAGAATCAGCCCCTGATTTTTAAATTTATGCATAGATTAAGTCTCGCAAGCAAAACTCGGTTTATATTGATAATCACCGTAAAAAACAGGACCGGATGGTATTTCGGAAGGGGTCATAAGTGGTAACCAGTATTGCGAGGATGGCTCCAATTCCATTCTTCAAATGACATGTGGCAGCTAGGAGGAAAGAGGATACTGCTTTTTGGGCGAGTATTCCCCGAGAAACTAGTTCACCCGAAATCTGTGTGGACCGTTGGATCCACGAGGGGTAGATCAACGGTGGAGGATCGGAGTAGGCAAACCTGAAATATATGTAAATGGCACTTAATAGCCCTCACAGGTCTGCAATATATGATTCCCTTTGAAAATCCCCAATTTAAATGTTTTTCGAAGACATAATAATATATGGGGAAACCCCGAGTCTAGCCATTGAGGCGGACTTGAAAATTTATATGCCTGGCTTTATAATCACCGACAGTTCTGGGTGGTTATGGTGCGCCGTATATATAGATCCCAGACCCTACCGATAGCGATAAGTGATGGGTCTCGGACCAGAAACATATATATATCGCGGTTAATAAGCCATCGGGTTCGGAGTATAAGGGAGCGCCATATATATATGAGCCCCGGGACCCCACCGATTGCGATATGTGATATGGTCCCAGAATCGATGTGTATATATATATATATGTGTGTGTGTGTGTGTGTGTGTGTGTGTGTGTGTGTGTATGTGTTACTACTGTCGGTGGGTCCGTAATAATAGGCTTGCCTTTGAAAACCAAGACTTCAATGTTTTTTCGAAAAACAAAAGAATGTATGGGAAAACCATGTCCGACCATAAGGCCGGACTTGAAATGTTATATGCTCCAGTTCATAATAATCAGCGGGTCCAGTAAACAGTGGTGCGCCTTATACAAAAGCTTTGGACTGGGCCAATTGCGATATTGCGATACGGCTTCGGACCCAATATATATCTATATCTATATATATATATATATAATATATATATATATATATAATAGATATAGATATAGATATATATATCATGGTTAATAGAGCCATCGGTTCTGGAAGATAGCGCGCTATATACACATAAGCCTTGGGCCTCCTGATAGCAATAAGCAATGGGGCTCTGGACCCAAAATATGTGCATTTCGGTTAATAAAACTTTCGGGTCCGGAAGCCATGTATTCGATGCGTTTTAATGTTGATTGTGGTAAGAGAAAAGGGGTGATTCATGCATATTTATGAGGATTTCCTTTGTAAATGTTTATAAGGAGTAAGCTGCGATAGGAGGTTTTTATTTAGGTTGGAAAGGTCCTGATAAAGGAAATGAATGAAGGGTTAAGAAGGGTGATGAGAGGACAGTGCAACAGGGGTTAGGTAAAAGGGGGGTCTTGACCATTAAGAACTGAAAATTTGGCTTGGCAACGAGTTAAAGTCTCGTGACTTTGATAGGATCCACAAAATAAGTTAGATATGGTTATTTTCACAAAATTATTTTCTTTGCATGGTTTCATTGGATGTAAATTCCTTCTTGAAAGAAGTTTGATATTTCAGACTTAGTCTTTCTAAATTTAAAGATTCAGTTTCTGATCAGGTTCAAGATTCTATTTCAGTTGATTCATCTCCATGTAAGTCTCTTGTACCTAACTTGATTTTGAAGAGTGTATCTCATAGAATCATGGAACTGTGAAGTTTAACATTTCAAATATTATCTTTGACCAAAGGAATCTTGTCTATTAGATACTTTCCATAATAGTTAGCTCCTGATTTTGCTTGTAAATGTTGGACTACCAACCATTTTCGCACCAGAAATCCTATTGAGTGTTACTGAATGCTTGAGTTATTTGGTGAATCAATTTCCTCTTTTTCATCCACTACATCCTAACTGGTTTCATGAATTTTTTATATTGGCATTCCTTTTCAATTCTTTCGATGATTATGATGCTAGTACGGTTTGTCACCAGCCATAAGGGAATGGTTTGTTACATTCATCATGTGAGAAAGATAATTCTATTATTCAAACCATTTGCAAAAATGTTCAAACCTATCCTTATTGTCTTATAATCGAGAACCTTATTCTTTAATTATTCCATTATATCATAATTTTGGTCCTGATGACTATCATTTAGCTTATCATTTTCTCACCAACATATTTGATGACAATTTTTCAACACCCTATGATTTTATGGTTTGTCATCTCCCTATTCTGATACGTGTCAAGTAGTTGAGGCACTTCAGCCCTTTTTGATGGTTATTTCAAGCCCTCATTATCTTGACAAGCCCTCTAAACATTATCAGATTCATTTTCTCTCATAAGATCCTCATATTGACCCTATACTTTTAATTTTAAAATCATATTTTCAGCGATTTCAAGGTTTTCAAGAGGATTGTTTCAAATTTCATGATCTAATCCATGATCAATTGCAACTATCATACTTAGAAAACCCTTTTTCTAATAACAATCTTTTATGTTTTCTCTTTCTTGTTAAGGAGGAAAGTACTGATCAAGGTGCATTCACAAGAAGCTTCTGAGGTTTGTTTGATTATGGTTTTCCTAAAAAAGGTACAATTGTGAGTTGGTTAGAAGTAGTTGTTATGACACATCTTTCTACTGACAGGAAACACCTTCAATATGTTTTGCAAGTTATTCAAGGTCTTATCTTTTCTATTGCACATTATTCTATATATGTTTTAATTGCTCATATCTTTGTGTATGCAAGTCAAGAGTAGTTATGGTGGATACATTGGAAATTTAATTACACTTGACCCTGACCTTCTCGCTGGTTAGGTTAGGAGTAGGTCTAACTACATACTAGTCTCCTTTGCACACTCACGCATTAGCTCTTTGTAGTCTTTCTTGTGTTTTCATCCTTTTGTCTTGCATATTGTTTTTGGTTTATCCTCCATTTTCTTTGTCCTTTTTTATTTTGTTTCCTCATTGTGTCTTGTCTCTTATTTTTTGTTTTGTTTAATAAGACTTTGCATGAAGGATGTTCCCTTTGGCTCGAAAGACAATGTATCAAAATTTGAAAAGGGAATTGTGATGATGAATGATGCTTGGATTATCTATTATCCTCTTCTCTATATTGGGTTTATATATTTTGGTAAATGATGTTTTAATGGAATATACAATCCTTTTGTGAGGAAAAATTGTGTAGAACCATGATAACCATATCTATTTTAGGAACCTAATTTCTAAGCTCGGTGTTGTAATGTTTCGGTGTTTTGCATGTTCATCCAATCAAGTAGAGAAGGACAAGGGAAAACCTATAGTAAGCGAACCTATATGAAAGGTAAAAATATGCTTCTCTGAAGGGACAACCTCTTCTGCTCTCAATAATTCAGGATCCCTCTTCCACCCTAGAGAAATAATAAGTGTTGAAGCACAATCCTATAAATATATAAAATAAAGAAAGGGGGAAAGAAGAGAAAGGATTTTTACAAAGAGATGTGAAGCAAGTAAATTCACCGAGGTACTTTCTAGGCATGCTAGTAGCAAAGCAACACCAAATATGCAAACTCATAATTTGATTATCTTAAACTCACCATTATATATTACTCTCCTCCTAAATAAAAACAGTTGTGATAACAACTAGCTATATGAATGTGTTTAATCAATAAAGGAATGAAGGGGGCTATAAATATAACTAGGTTAAGTGGGGAAACAAGATTAACCTACACAATGAATCAATACTTCCTACGAAACTATACCTTGTGCATAAAGCTAGACCAAAGCAACGAAGTTGGATTTCTACCAGTGTGTCACCAAGTGTTGTCGTTGCGATAAACACCCTTCAAAATTTGGTTTATGCTTGAATTTTGGAGCCTACTATGGATCTTGCGATCATTCGTTCCATAATTTTTTATGGTTGTGTTGTGCTATTCAACAACCCCCCATTTATTGGTATAATAGATAATATTCTATTAATAAATGGGGACCCTTGATAAAATCTTTCAAAAAGAAATTTAGTACCAAGGCACTTTCTCTTAAGCTTTAAAGAATAAAATGAAATTTCAAGACAAAACCCTTTGAAAACTAGCAATTCTCACATTTTCGCATACCGTTGGACCAAGTGTGTCAAAAGCCTTACTAATGAGCAAAACACGTGAATTGCGATCAAAAGGATCACCGCGCTTAACTTAGATATCATTAGGCTTTTCATTTAAAACTAAGACCTAAGTCATTTCCTATTAAATAAAGCATGTATCCCATAGCACCACTCACAAAGGGCGCACCCCCACAAAGCATTTGAAATGTGCGAATTGTGATATTGCGATAGGATGAGTCAACCTTGTCACATCACATTGAAACAATTAAGAAAGGTCTAAATCTTATGAACTGTGCAATCTTGCAAAATGCGATAAATTCCCGGATCTGATAGAAGCCAATGTCCTAAAATGGTGATTAAGTCCATCGCGTAATGAAAAGTGATTTATAAGGTAAATATTCCATCAAACAAACTACACTTTAAACAACAAGAAGACACCGCTTATCCCACATACTGCATCTTGCGGGAACCTAAAGAACTTTAAGAAAACACACAATCGAATATGCGATAATGTGATTTGCGATATTGCATCACAATTGCAAAATCAACATTCTTGCAATTAAAGCCCGCCACCTTAAAAAATTTCCTTCTCGATTTACGATGTGGTACATTAATGAGAAATAAAGGTAGCGATAAGGGACCATTAGTGGATATTTAATATAGGTTAATGGTGTTTATGTTGAAAAGTGGCTCAACGTGATACAATATCTTTTCCTCTGTATTTGATTAAAACTCCTTTCTTGTCACCTTTTCAAGGTTATCTGTATCATTCATTCTCATTCTCATTCTTACTTGTGTCTATCTGATAGCTTCCGCTTTGCTCCATTTCAAGAAAAATCCGCAGGGAGCATCGTCAGAAGCAATGGGAAAGAAGGGAAAGGCAATTGTGGATGAGAAGTCAAAAATGATCCCAATTTTCTCTGATACTACGTGTAGCAGAGACAAAGGAACTTTAACATGGGAGGCCATGTATGACTTGTTAGAAGAGGAAAACTCAAGGCCACTGGTAACAAAGGCTACAGAAGATGCTCATGTTTCCTCTGAGGCCTCCTACTTCGAAACAACATGTTCATTCCTACATCGCATAGTTGAAAGACCAAAGATAATCCCATACATGGATATGGTCAAATGGATAATTGATGTGTTGGACATCTCGGACAGAGAATTCAAGAATCACAGGCAAGAGGTTATGGGTCTTTTTCAGCAGACAACCTACGACTAATGTACCATTTACCATAGCCACAGAAGCTCTACAATAAACAGTTCCTCGAACAATTTGCCAAGGAAAATGAAGACCTGGAAAACATCACGCAAACCTGTACCGCAAGCAAAGGCAAGCTCAAATGGGATAAAACGGGTATGTATTCTACGACATCTATTTCTCCTCCTCATAGTTGCACAGCAGCAATGCTATGTAGATTGTTCGGTAAACCCGATAGCACCAAGTTTTCCCTGGAATGGCTCCCATTAATAGATGCAGCAGTGAATGCAATGATAATGAACTGGGCTCAAATTTTGTCAGAAAATTTGGCAAAGGCCATTATGGAATATAGGAGAAAAAGAAGTCCCTCTTTAAGGGTTTATCCCCTGTTTTTAATGAGTCTTTTCGTAATGGATGCAATCTGTTTTAGTTCTAAATTTCCCATTATGGGATGGAAGTGGACTTTACAAGTCCCGCTTCCTATCCATGTGTACCATAAGATTTTGTGGGAATCTCAGTTTCACCCCTATTTTTATAAAATTTGTCAAGGAGTTATGCTACCCATCCATAAAGAAGTGTACAACAGAACTGCCCCTAGGTTTTCTAAAGAGGCCAAAGTGGATATCTTTCCAGTAGCTAGATGGTTTGGGGAGGATACATTTACCTATATCAGAGTATTTGGAAGCATTTCTTCACCACATGCTCTCCCATATTATATCCCCGGAAAATTAATGGCCAGAGAAATAACCTACCAAACAGCAGGGGAAGGTGGGTTGAGCATAGGATTGAAAGAGCAGAAGAAGGCCATCTGGCCTACATTTCCATTACAATGTGGTGCATTTGTGCTACATGATTTCAAACATGCATGCAAAGAAGTAGAGATCATTAATCTTTGAAATTAGCTACAATCTTGGGAAGGAAGTATGACCCAAATGGCACTGCTAAGGACTTTACTGCTATGGTGAAAGTAAAGAAATTCACCCACGAAGAGGACACCTTCGATGACCTTTTCCTACAGGCAGAAACATTTTCATAAGTGACGCATATGGCATCACTAATTTTTACCCCAGATGATGTTAAGGCTTTCCATGTGTATAAAAAAAGGAGATTATTGAACGTCCCATTGGCCCTATTGCAGATTGAACTAATAAGGGAGCCAACTCCCAGTGTAATCTTGGAGGGCAGCTCCAAAGAGAATTCCGAAGAAGAAGTCCAAGAGAGATCTACTCATGAGTCAGAGCACTCAGAGCAGCAGCCTCAAAATGGGGGAGGCAATACAAATAAATAGTCTGAAAAGGACATAGGTGGAACTACAGAGGAAACGGTTGAGCAAACCTCGACAAATAAACAAGAAGAATTTCCCTCTACATCCAGTCAGTCATAAAAAAACCCCAATTATTGATTTGGAACAGGAATGGGAACAGTTCAATAAGAAGTTTCACATAAATTCAAACCTTGAGCATTCATCTGAGATAAAGACTCTTAACCAAATCCATCCCAATTCAACTCCATAACCAACAGTAGAAAGATTTGCAGGCACTCAAGATGTTGAGATCATTCCTGCTACTCCCACTTCAAAAATTATTTTGAGAATTCAGGAAATACCTCCACTATATGTATTTTCTAGTCCTACCCACAAAGTTGTCTTCAAGAGACAAAGGAACAAAAGAAAGCTAGATGTTGTAGCTGTTACAACTCTTGATAATGAACCAATGGACATCATATGGAAGGACTCACCCATGGACCTGTCTAAAAATCTTGCAAAATTGTCGCAATTCGCAGGAGCCTATGCCACGTCAACTATTGACAAAGCGATAGAGGTCCAAATGCTGCTTAAAGAAAAGGAAGAAATAATTTTGTTGTTAGAACAACAATTAGCTCAAGAGAAATCCAATCAACAAGCAGAATTACAAGTAGCCCAACTCGTGTAGGAAATTGAACAAATGAGAATACAACATCAGGCCAGCTTAGCAGAAAGAAATGTGTGGATACAAGATATGACAGATAAGTATAAAGATAATCCTCAAATCAATGAGTTCATAAAGGAATCGCTCAGTCTTAATTCCCAACTAATGCAGCAGAAGGAAGTACTTTGCCAGAAAATCTCGCAAATAAGTCCTTATTGCGATATCAGTGATAAGTTAACATGCCAAGTTGTTGACATGAGACCTGAGTATGATGAAATCCATAAAAGGATTTCTGACTTTATCACCTGGCAAGAATCAGAGGATGGGAGAAAGTTTGATCTTCCGAAGCTGGAGGAATCTCATAAAGACATCTTGTTCACAGATTGGGATTCTCGGTTGAAGCAAGTGGAAAGGGCAACAATGATAGCAGCGAAAGTAGCAAATAGCATAACAAAATCCATCAATGAAAATATACATGGCGCCACCTGGTTACATAATGCATACCAAGATTTCTTCCAAACGTCAAACGGTTAGAGCAGTGGTGGCGGCAGGCAGCGCAGGAAAAGGAAGAGGTAATCAGACAGATAAACAAGCTAAATTGGGAAGCATACTAGCAGTTTTTAGTGAAATCATGTAGCCAGTGGATGATCTTGAGATGCTTAACAACCTCCACACAAAAAATGGTGCCAGCACTAATAGATGCTATATTTGTTGGGCAGTGAAAATCTGCGATCGACCAACCGACTCAGCTCAAGCCTATGACTGATATTTGCAATCTTAGAGAACAAGTGCAAAGGAGTTAGTCATTTAGTTTAATTTTATTTTAGTTTTTTTTTCACATAATCTGAGGAAGGTCGTTTACACCTCCTCAACTATTTTTTGTAATAATCTATTCTAAGATCTATATTTTAGTATTTAAACCCGTCTCATGCATTTAGAGAGGGGTCCAGAAATTTTATCAGAAACATTCTTCGAAACACTGTACTTATCTACTTTTGAGGAGGTTCTGATCAAATGAATGGAACATGATATATTTTCTCTTAAATATCTAGCGTGGTCTACTAAAATGCACTTTTGTACTCTTAGAATGTGTTGGATTGATTGAAATTAGGTCAATATTGTTGAAGCACATAAGTAGGACTTGTCATATATGGTACTTTTATCTTATTATCTTTTTTTATTTATGTATCAAGCAATAATTCTTCTTTCAATTATTTTATGTATGGAATTTTGAATTATAGTTAGCATTATTGCACTTTTGTATGATGTTAGCTTTAACTCCATTATGAATACATGAATGATTTTATATGTGATATACCTTTTTCAATCGTTTTGTCTAACTATTTATCCAAAACAATTATTGTTAAACGATTTAACTTCTTATTGCAGTTGAATGATCTTTATTACCAATTTTTGTAAGACATCATTGTAGATCGCATACTGTATTTAATTCCAGGGTATATTTATATTTGAATAGTGTTAAACTAGGATATATGCATGTGTTTAGTAGTTATATTAGATTACACTTAGCTTAATCATTTTCCCACTACATCATATATCACCCCACCAACACTATCAAAATCTCTTTTGGGAAACTGGTCCCACTATCCCTAGTCGAAGCCACTACACCAAACGGAAAAGTAGCTTCTAACCAAGGTTTGGACCGAGTGGTTTTCCCCCATGTTGTCGCAATGGTTTTCGAGGCTTCAACAGGTTGATTGATGCTTTGTTAAGTGTTTGAGTCTTCTTCTCAGATAGTAAGTGTCAAAGTCACCTTCTCACACATGCTCAGTTCGCAACAATTTCATGAGTGCATTATTTTTCTAAGCTTGAACATGCATAGCACAAGTCCATCAAGACAGTGCATGTTCACTTTCATTTGAAGTCTCTTACTTTCGATTGTGATTTTACTTCTATTTCAATGAGTTTTTCAAACTGTCGCTTTTGCACAACTTCGCTTTCACAAGTGCCACTTTAATGTTTACAATTGTTACTTTTGCTTGTTTTCACTTTAATAATTGTCATTGTCATGTTTTCTTTGCTCTGGCATGTGTCTTTTTCAACGTTGTTCACATTTTGCAAGTGGTGTTTGCACTTTTATCTTATTGGCCATGGGAAGTTTCACATATCGCATAAGTGGAGTTATGGTTTGTTTCAAGGGGAAAATTTGGTTTTAAAGAGTCCTATTTATCATATATACATATTTTAGGCCCATTCCCAAAGTTTTATGCATTGTTGCACAAGTATCATCATTGTCGTTGCAAAGTGTACCTTTAGTGTCGCACTTGGAGGAAGTTGGTATATTGTCGTCTCATTGAGGGGATCATGTCTTTCTTTTGTATTGAGTGATCAATTTTGTGTTGTCAATTTTTCTGAGTGTGTGATCATGTCCAATTTTTACCCTTGCTTACTTTGACCTCATTGATCCCGCACTTAGTCAAATTTTGGAAATTCTTGCCCGAGAAACTTGAGTTCATTCAGACCTCTAGAAATGTGCATTACACAGTCTCAACCCTCAAGCCAAGCCCTTGCCTCTTGGAACTATGCAATGTGTAGTTCCTACCTCCCAAAAAAAAGCATTGCACAGTCTCAGTGCTCAACCCTAGCCCCTTAAACTCCACACCTTCACAAATTAGCCTCCCAATCAGCCTTCTTCTATGCACTGCATAGTGTCAAGCCTAGAGCTTCCATCATTCCTCCTTGAATTGTGCAACTATGAAATCCATATGTCTCTCTCTCTCTCTAGAACTATTTAGTGGGAAACTTCAAGCCTCAAGACTACCTTCTTGAGGTCCTCAACTATGCAATAATATTTCCCAAGCCTCCCTGAAATATGCACTACACAATCTCAAGCCTCAGTCCCTGCTCCTAACCCCTGGAACTGTGCATTATAAAATCCCTAAACCTGTCTCTCAATCCAGTACCCAGATCTAGCTCAGTTAATGATTTTCATGAAGCATATTAGACTAGGAGTTTATCAAACTGATGTCGTCTCATCATGAGTGGTTTTCCATTGCAAGTATTATATCTTTTCATGAAAGGATGATGATGGAGAAGAAGAATAAGGAGACCATGCTAGAAGACACCTATGAAGCTAAAAAGATAAGATGATCATTGAGCAAGAAGATGTAGGAACATCAGATTATGAAAGAAGACCAAAGATCAATAGAATATGAATAGTCCATACCATTCAGACCCTTGGATGGTGAACATGAAGACGAAAGCAGACCTTTCATGAAGATGAAGTAGTAAACATACTTCTCTTCAATATTGAAGGCAAAGAAGCAAGAGGAGCATCTTGAAATTGCCACTTCAGCTCATCATTTTCAAGTTGTGACTTGAACATGTACCATCACAATGTCATGTGTATCCATGTATCTTGCCACATTATTTGTGGATATAATGATGTAATTATCAAAAGTAAATGAAAAAATGTAATATGTGGAAGTCCAGGGGTCATATGTTGAATATGAAAAGTCACATAATCATTTATGGAAAAAAGAGTCTTTAGGAAAATTCCAAATTCATATAGAAGTTAAAAGGTCACATTAGAAGTCTAAGAGTCATGAGGGAAGCTCAAGAGTCATGGGGATATGAAAGGTCATTCCTCTTGTTATAAGTTAACCCTCATAACTTAAGCAAAGGACTTTTGGAGGCTTGGCCTTTGGAGAGCTAGCCTTGTCTTCTCTAACTTGGCATCGAAAAGAAGAACATTCTTTGGAGAAGTAGGAAGTGACTAAATGTTTCACTATTAGAGCTAGTGGCTCACCTTTGTAACTATGTACCTGGCTCCTTCACCTAATAATTAGAAGCTCGTTTGAGCCAACACACTTTCATGCGTATGTTGTAAATGTTGTAATGTTATTCTTTAAATGTTTTCAATATATGTCATTCTCATCTATACTAAATAAATTAAACTATTTCAGTGGCTTTGGTGCTTATCTTGTTGAACGTGTGTTGTATTTTATTTAATGTTCATTTTGTCTGTGTGGGTTGTATCCCTAGACAACTAACGAACCTTTCCTTTCTCCCATGTGTCTCCCTTGGGATAGTACTATTATTTCCTTCTATAGGCTCACTTTTATTTCCTTCTCGTTAGATTCTTTGCTTACACATTGCAATTGGTGTTTCACAGTGTCAACTTACTTTTGGTTCCAAAGGTTATGTCTATACTCTCTTATGTGATTCATTGCAGTCAAGGGAAACCTTAGAGATATGGTAATCGAGTCGATACTCCATATGGGGCTCCTACTCCAAATGGTGTGAGGTCTAGTTGGGACTTCACATCAGGTAGACCCCCTTGGCTGATGGATTTCAGCACCGTCAACACAATACTGAGAGGATGAGGGGGGTTAATCAGTATTATGCACAATGGATCATCTTACCCGCTTTTTACCTTTTCTTTATAAGTCACTAAATCATGAATTAATTAACCATTGATGTAATATAAGAGAAGAATCTAACATAAGCATAACCATGAGAAACACATAATACACATGCACAAGTAGATCATGAGAATGAAACATAAACCACAAAGAACATAAACATAAAACGACATAAGAACACTTCATGTTAGGTGGAAACCCTTCCGAGAGAAAACCACCATACTTTGTCTTCTTTTTATTAGTATTCAAATCTTATTCTTACATCATCATTTCATTAGACACCATCAGTGTCAAAGCCCCAACTTGTGGTGCACGCGAGAAACCACTTGCTCTAGTCCACTACCCGATGAAAGCCACCACTTCTTCAACTATGCAGGCCACTACCTGTTATAGGCCCCAACCTACTAGAAGCCATTACCTCCAATAGTTTCTCCAGCCACCACTGGAAGGAAGATGCCACTCACTACACTGAAGTTCCCAACATTTAGAACCTTGTGGAGCACATTTCATCCATTTTTCAAACTAGGGCCTGTTGTAATATTATCTAGTTTTGATAAGTTAGCATATTAGTTAAATGATTCTAAAAAAAATTGTTAAGCTAGGATATGGATGCAAAAGAAAAAAAAGTTAAAATTTTAGGAAAATTTGATGTTTTATTGCATCCATATCAATAAAATGTTAGGATTTATCTGCTCTAAATAAAGAAGGCAAAGGAAAATAAAATGTTAGGGAAGCAAAAGAAAAGGAAAGCTTCATTTTATGTTTTTGAAAATGCATAGGCTGCTAGTCTAAATGTGCCATAATCAAACTTCCATTGTATTTTCATGTACAGAAGAAATTGAAAGATGAGTGAAGTTTACTCTAGGGTTTATATGCTTACTTTGGATATTAACACTATCCTAAGTTTTAAAAAATCTATAACCTAAGCATTAATCTCATATCACCCCTCCGCTAATTCACTCCCTTCATATCATTTTCCTAAAGTTCATATCCCCCTTTTTTTCATATTTTCCGAAATCACATTAATGTCAACTCCCACCCCACCAATCCATCCCATCACATCCTATTAATCCTCCGCCATTTCACTTTTCATCTCTGCCTATCGCTTCTCATCCAACGACCCTCATGCCATTTCAGCCCCCCTTCGCCATCTGAGCTTTACCACCAAGGGAGTTGGGGGGAGGGGGGGGGGAGTGGTGGCGGGCACGCCAAGTGGTCCGAAATAGGTGGTATACCAAACCGTGCCCGCCCCTACGTGGCATATCCACAGTGTTTCGGACCCCCCATGAGAAAAACCGCAAACCACTCACTCCCCCTCCGAAAAGTTGAATACCTCATTCCCAATACTGCTTACCTAACCGTTGCATGTCTGCCATTCCTCTGTTGCCACCTCATCTATCCGTTAACCCAATCAAATCATATCCATTCCCTCCATAATCAATTTGTTAAGCATTTAATTTGATTAACCGTTAACTCAATGGACCTGTGCCATCAAAGCAAAACTAGAACTCCTATATAAACCTTCTTCTTGTCTGATTACAGGTTACAAAATCCTTTTTTTATCACTGCCATTACTTTGATTGCAGGTTGCTCACCAGACCCCAACACTGTCAACTGCCAGCGACACTACCTTCCTAATCATTGTCAAATTATTCCTTATGTTCCTGACCCTAGAAATTTCTATCTGTCCATGAATTGTCTCCTTTCCCAATCATATCCCTATGGCTGATAGAGACTACAAGATCCATGAAACACTATGTGAGCTCAACCTCTTTGAGATGTATTGTTGGCTCGAAGATAAATACATTGAAAAATCAGATGATATCCAGTTGTGGGAGTCAAACCTACCTCATTACATCTTTCCTCATACCCACAACACTCCTAATTTCATAAGAAAAATTCATGCCTCATGTCTTCCAAGCCAAATGGACATAGTCAATCCCAATGGAAATATTCTATTCACCATAACCCCTTAGGCTATTGATCAAATGATGCAAGCCCCCACAGTCAACAATGCTACTCCATTTTCCTATGAAGGTCTGGTTGAAATATACCAGAAATTAGACTTTGCTAAGAGAGCCCAACCTCTTGAATTATTCTTATCACAAGATGCTGCATTACCAAAGAAAGATCCTCCTTATCCCTCATCCATATTCCCTGAGAGAGCCAACCAAATAATCATTATCATTTCCTACCTCCTTGGCTACTATTCTAACCAAATGGTATATGAGGCCATTATAGGATTTTTATCCATCTTTTCTAATGATGCTAATCCCTCAATTCTGTTCAGTTTCAACCATTTTCTTGCAGATTCTATTCATCAACACTTGGTTAAGTTTCCTATAGAGGAGGTATTCAAATATGCCTTTGTCTTAGTCTACATGTTCCTATATTTTCAAGGGGACAACATGAACGTGTTCTTGTAAAAGCTAGATGAGAAAGGAAACTAGCAGTCACTCATTTTCTGGACCACTGTGGTTATGCAAGAACAGAAAGAATATACTTACAAATAGTTTACAGAGATGTTTGTACATCTAGCCAGAAGCCTCCTAAGTAGCAGAACCAAACCAAGGATTAGTGAAGAAATCAAGAAGGTCTTGCAGTTGTCTGAAATAGGTAAAAACAGGATACTGGTACTTATATGCGAATTACACAGAGATAAGGATTTTTGGATGTGAGCTGCCACCATATAAGCTACCAAAATTCCTCCCAATGAGGATTTTTTCCTTGGAATACATCAAGCAGATGATCAACATGGATGAAGTCCATTTTGTTGCTGCCATGAAAAAGTATCAGTTCAAGATAAAAATGCAAGTTGGTCCATTAATTTGCAACAGTAGGTCAAGAGGCTAACAAACTACTTAGGGAAATGTAGTTTAATCTTATTTTTACCTGGTCCTATGATCCATTAGGGATAATTTCCAGATTGAGGGTAGAAACCAAGTCTACTCCTTATTTTCACACACCTAGGCTAGAGATAGAAAAATATAACAATCAGCCAGAGTGGGTTGAAAGCACATTACAGGAGGCAGAAGCACAACAGGTCTCCTCATCAACAATGCAGACTCCTACAATGCAAGAAAATACATCCAAGAGGAGTAGAGAGTAAGAATCTCCTTAACGGACTGATATCTTTAGTGATGGATTTATAATCAGGTACATAAAGAAGGCTAATATTAGCTCCAGACTAAGTCTTAGCAAAGAGTTATAGCAACAAACTCTCATCACCACTTATGAGCCTCTTGTATCTCCATTAGCAAGTGATCAGTCTTCACATTCTCCTACCACTTCCATGACCTCACAAGAGTAGCAACAGATTATGCACACAGGTACATCTACTTCAAGCAAGACAAAGAAGAGCATCATGGATGTCTTCAAGGAAATAAAGGTCAAAAATGAAGCCTTGAAGATAAACACATACAACCAATTTTGGAAACAAACCTCTGGTGCCCAAAGCAGGCTACTTTTAGCCTTTGACTCAAAGAAGGGGAAAATGCAAATGGCATTCCTTCACGCACAAGTTCCTCAGCCCAAAGGAGCATCGGATTATAAGAAGACATATTTTGAGTTTGATATCAAGGACATACATCCAATTGACCAAATGGAGATGCATAAAAAGACTAGAGAAATGATTTGCTCTACTGTAACTAGCACAACCATGACCTTGTCCAAGCTGCAGGTGACACTAGCAAATGTCTAGTCACAACCAAAGATGGAGAAAGTTTCAGCTCTTGCTAAAGATACCAAGATTAAAAACTTGGAAGATTTGGTAACTGAACTTGGTTATGATCCTACAAACATCAATGTTGCAGAAGAGTTGATCAAAAAGAAGAATTTGGATATAGCAGCACTAAGGAAACAGTTGAAATTCCCAGCTATTGAAGATCCTCTAGCCAAGGATATTGTAGAAATAGAAACTGAAAAGGCAGACATGATGAAACTCATCATAGAATAGATTTCTCAACTAAAAAAAATGGAGACAGAGATGGAGAAATCAGTCAAGGAAAAGGAGAAGGCTGCTAAAAAGATTGCTCCTTTAGAAGCAATTCCCATCACATTCATTCTAACTGCAATATCAACTACCACTAGTATAGGAGAGGTTGCAGACCAGTTAGGTAGTGTAGTTCAAAATATGTCACTGCAGACTAAATAAATTGAGAAACTACAAGATCAAGTAAAACTGCTAGAGGATCATCAAAAAAAGTGTGACATTTTTCATGCAGTAGAGCTTCAGAGAGCTCAAAATCAAGTTGAGGCATGGAAGAAATCAGCCACTGAATCTTCCATTGGTTACACTCTTGGTAGTGTCAAAGAGACTATCTGGAACAACATCATAGAGGAGATTGATGAGATCTGGCCATGTATCTAGATCATTGTTTAGCAAAATGAGTTAATGGAAAAGGCAAACCAGACAATTGCCAATATAAATGCTCAACTCGGAGAGATTCCTTCTACAGCCAACGACATAATAAGGTTTATCAATTCTAAGAGAAGGTATGAATTGGATGATGGATGACAGGACTGAAACCATTCTGGAGGTAAAGAAATTCCTGACTAAAAAGAACTTGGTAGGATAGTTAACTGAGAAGTGTCACACTCTGGAAATTGTAGTTAACATTTTTTTCACAATAATGATGCCTTAAACAAGAAGGGTTTGCCTTCATTGTTTGTCATCAATGATAAGCTAATGATGAGGGAGGATTACTTGAAGAAGCTGCAGGACATTGCCAAGGACACAGCCAATTCCTCCAATATCAAAGGTTTCATGACAGGAAGGGCATTTTACGAGGCCATCAGTAACATATGTTTTATTTAGAATGAGATAAAACATATTTTTACCGTAAAACCAACTTTATCCAAGTATAATGAGGTAGATGAAATCTACCATAGAGTAACTAAAATGTCCATTCCAAATGAAGAACTGTGGGAAAAGTTGTGTGAATATCATGATTATAAGACAGATAAGCTCAGTTATCGCAACACCAAAATAATGGCCACTCAGCAACAATTTTCCATCAAAGCAGGGACAGATTTTCAAATTCATTCTTTTAGACTGAATTACTTCTCTTTCTATTAAATTTTAAGTAATAATAGCATGCCTCGTCACTCAGGCATTGATTGTAATGTTTTGTACTTTTGTTTAAATACATCATTATGTCGAAGTAATCAAGGTTGCACCCTTAAGCTTGTTATCAGACAAATTTTAACTCAGTTGGAGCATTTTTTATTGAATAAAAGATTCTAGATTTACTTCATATGGCTTGTCTCTCTATGGGTTATTTTCTTATGTTTTTCATTATGTATTCCTCATATAATTTATTTCCTTTACAGTCATCCGATTGAAAATTTAACTCAATTTTGGTTTCATTTTGAATCTGTTGTGAAGTGTAGTTTAATTAAGAGATTAATTTACAGGACTGTCTTTTCTTGAAAATTCCTCTTTGAATTTAAATTGCACAAGATTTCTGAAATGACTTGATTATATTTTGTTAATTAGGAAAACACAATTTTCTCAATTTCTGCTTGTAAATGGTGAAATAATCTATCTGAACATTAAATCATTTATATTTCTCTATATTCTTCTTATCGATCACATTTAAAATCAAAATAATCATATGTATTTAAAGAACAACCTTTTATTTTATTAGAGACCTTTCTAAGTTTAAAGCACCTTCTAAAAAGCAGTTTACTGGTCATCCAACCATTAAAATCAAACAAAATATTTTAGATGCTTTGGCATAGCCAATTGACCTTGGGTTATCTTAAAGGACAACATCAAATTGGCACCGTTGCTAGGGAGCGAAGTACTGAAAGTTAAATTTTCCCTGGGGCAATGATTTTCCCTTTCCTTTAAGGTGAATAAAGAATAAGGTCATAGGTCAAAATCTTTCACCTAGTGATTCCACCAGTCCAATCTGGCTCCCTATAAGAATACAAGATCATGTTCTGATTCTGAGATTGTTAACCCTCTGCCAAACCCAGAAATACTCATTAGGGGAGCCTCTTCAAGGGGAAGACGTAGAACACTTTCTTCTTCTTCAATTTTACACCCCAAAGGCATTCCATCTGTAGATCCATTCTCGTCTATACCAACTAACCTTGATTGGACTAAACTACCTCCTAGGGTCTCTGATCTTATCTCTAGAGGAGTAGACCTTCCATTAGCATTTTTGATACAGTCACTTGAAACATATCAAGTCCCATCCATTCCTATCAAATCATCTTTGTCTGAGTATGAATTGAATTTACATTTACCTGAATTCAAACCTCAAGATTTCATTATTCCAAATCCTTATTCTATTCCACCTCAAGATTTCATTAATCCAACTCCTTATTCTTTTCCATCATCCTCAACTAATTTTGAAGAGACATTTTATGTCTATTCGAATCTTTTATTTGAAAATAGGGAAGACTTCCCACTGGGAGTTCAGAAGTTGGTTATTAAAACCCCTTTCCAACCCTTAAAGAGGTCTCATCCCTCTCCTCCACACATTAATACACCTACTAACTCATCCTAACCTCCTTCATCTTCATCATCTTCCTCTTCCTCATCAACATCCACTCATAGACCCCATACTCCTCCTGTTGTCATGGCTTTTCCACCCATTGTTCAAGCTAGATATGTTGCCCTAGTTCTCTTTGCAAACTTGGGAAATTTTCCTGATGGAAACATTTGCCAAGATTTAATGGAGAAACAGGACCCTCAGCAAAAGATCATGTGTCAGCCTTCCTAGATTTTTCCGACAATATGGAAATTGGAGAGGAAAATGTTTATATGAGATTATTTGTACAATCCCTAGAAGGAAATGTTAGTATCTGGTTTAGGCAGCTCAGAGCTGACTCTATCAGAACTTGGAATGAACTCATAACCATCTTCAAAAATAAATGGGGGGTAAAGAAGGATCTTGTTTACTTCTTTACTGAATTTGAGGAATTAAAGAGAAACCTAGGAGAACCAGTTGTTGAATTCATTAAAAGATTCAATAAGCTCTATCATAAAATGCTTGCTAACTGTAAGCTACCAGTAGAAGCTGCCAAGGTCAGATTCTCTAAAGCATTTGATGATGAATTTGAAAGAGTTTCTAATACTTTAGAAGATATGTAGACAGATGCTATAGAGGTAGAAGCCAATAGGTCAACTTCTGGTAAACTTAAGGCTAAAGCAAAAAAAGTAGAAAGAAAACTGAAAGCTAAGATAGATGATTCATCCTCCTCCAAATCCAAATTAGAAGATCAGAAAATTGATGAAATTACATATTTTCTTAGGAACCTGTCTAATAGAATTTCAAAAATTGAAACTCAGCCTAGAGCTCCTCAACAAACTATTGTTAGACCTCAAGCTCAAACTCATTTCAGAAGAGCTCCTCAAATGCAAATTCTTTAGAGACCAGGTTCTGACCAAAACATTCAGCCACCCTTGCTTATTGATGATCAATAGTCACAAGATACAAGCCCTTTAATTACTGAAGATATCAATAATATTGATTCTTCAGCAATACAAATGGCCATAGTTCCTTCATCTTCATCTCATTCTTTCGAACTAAAAGTAGGAGATACTCAAATTTCCAGATACCAAGCATTCTCTGAATTTTTAATTGCATAATTGAATAAGAGGTATGATCTAAGACCTAGATCAGGTCCTGGTAGACCTCCAAAATTTACCACCATAATTGAACCTGCAATGAAAACCATTCAAACACAAACTCCAACATCTCAGACTACAGAGTCATCCATTGAAACTCTTTCATTTAATAAGACTATTTTGATTACTTTTAATATTGAAAAGGAATTGGAAAGGGTCAAGGTTCCTATATCTTTAGCTGCACTTTCCAAAAATCTTGGTTACAAAAGTCAAGTGTCTAAATGGATACAATCTTCTAGTGTAGATGTTGAGGGAGACGTTATTAGTCTGCAGGATGAAAAACCCTCGGTTTTATTTGGCCCTAGCTCGGATATGATCGATGAAATTGTTCCACCATTTTATGTAACATTAAAAGCTCATTATTTTCTTTTGTATAACTGTATGCTGGATCCTAGAGCCTCTCATAACCTTATGCCATAGTTAATAATGGACCAGCTTTAGTTACAAGTCACCCGTAACTAGCATGACCTTTACACCTTTGACTCAAAGAAAGTACCATGCCTAGGATTGATGAAAGACCTAGTTGTGACCTTAGCTCAAATACTTGTCAAAAGTATAGTTCCAGATATAGTTGTCACTAATATTCCTGCCAAGTTTGGCATGCTTCTATCTAGATCATGTTGTGCTAAACTGGGAGGGTCACTTCAGATGGACATGTCTTTTGCTACTAACCCAGTCTATGGAGGTGAGCACTTAAGGTTATACAGGGAAGTATATTTCCTTCATATTGTTTGTAGGTCTGATCAAGAAAAGAACCACCCTATTTATGCAGTAGATCATGATTTTTATTGTTTTCACTTGTCTTCACAAAATGCATCAAAAACTCAACTTTCCATTGAAAATATCATTTCCCAGTCTAAAATTGTAGAATCGGACATCCGGAAACTTTATTTTGATGGTTCTTGCTCGAAGGAGGGAGCAGGAGCAGGAATTGTTCTTATATCACCAAATAAAGAAAACACAACACAGTCATGTAAACTTGAATTTGAAGTCACTAATAATGTGGCTAAGTAAGAGGCCTTTCTTCTTGGTCTTGAGTTAGCTAGGAGTCTAAAATTCCAAAACTTGAGTGTCTTTTCTGACTCTGAGCTTATAGTAAACCAAGTTAGAAATTTATGTCAAACTAAACACCCAAAGCTTAGATACTACAGAAATGAAGCTTGGGACACAATTGATAATTTCTTTCAAGGTTTTAACATAACTGTTATTCCGAGAGATGAAAACATGCATTTTGATTCACTAGCTGTCTCAGCAAGTTCCTTTAAAATCCTTGAGCCAATATTTTTAGAATATCAAATCCAAGTTAAGTATTGACCATCAATTCCTGATAACCTTAAACATTGGCAGATTTTTGAAGATGATGAACAATTAAAATCTTTTCTTCAAGTCATTGACAAATTTTCGAATATGAAAATTGAAGAAGATCAACAAGTTATCTAAGAATTAGATCAACAGAGTCCAAAAACATCATTCTGTCCTAAAATTCTAGATCATGATATCATAAAATTATCTAATAGTTTTATCCCTAAAGGATTAGTCCCATTGGAAAAACTATTTGATAACAATGATGTTCCTAAAAATCCTTTGTTTCACTCACCAAAAGAGGAAATCGAAGAATTTAATATTGGGACTTTGGATGATGTGAGAAATGTTAAACTGTCTTCAAATTTACCTTCGAATGTTAAAGTCAAATACCTTAATATTCTTAAGAAATACAAATATGTTTTTGCCTGGTCTTATAATGAATTGAAAACTTATGACACATCTTTGATTGAACATAAGATTCCTTTAAAACCATAAGCAAAACCCTTTCAACAAAAGTTAAGAAGAATTAATCCCATACTATTTCCAACCATTGAAAAGGAACTTAAAAAGTTGTTTGATGCTCACATCATACTGCCTTTAAGGTATTCTAATTGGGTAGCCAACTTAGTTCCTGTTAGGAAGAAGAATGGTGAAATTAGGTTGTGTGTAGATTTCTGAAACCTGAACAAATCATCCTTAAAAGATAACTATCCACTACCTAAAATGGACCGTCTGCTTCAAAAAGTTTCAGGTGCCAATAGGATCTCTATGTTAGATGGATTTTCTGGTTATAATCAAATTATGGTTAAGCTGATCAAGGTAAAACTTCTTTCACCACACCATGGGGTACATTTATGTATGCTAGAATTCCATTCGGGTTAACCAATGCAGGAGCCACTTTCCAAAGAACCATGGACCTTGCATTTGTAGGTAAAACATCTGAATTTACTGTCATTTATTTAGACGATTTAATTTCTCTGATTCTGATGAAATTCATTTAAAACACTTGAGCAAGGTTTTTAATAGGTGTAGGAAATTTGGCATATCAATCAATCCGAAGAAATCCTTGTTTCTTGTGAAGGAAGGAAAATTACTAGGGCATATTATCTCTAAGGAGAGAGTTATAATTAACCCAAAGAGAGTTTTATCTATTCAGACCCTTAGATCTCTGCCAAGGAATAAAAAGGAGATTCAAACCTTCCTTGGAAAGATCAATTTTCTTAGAACGTTTATCCCAAATTATGTTGAGATAGTTGAAGATATAACATACATGCTTAAGAAAAATAATGAAGTCAAATGGACAGTCCCTACTAGGTATGCTTTTGACCAGATCAAGAAGGCTATATCTGAAGCCCCTACATTAGCTAGCCCTGACTATTCTTCACCCTTCAGCATATTTTCTTTTGCATATGAAACAACCTTAGCTGTTGTAATTTTACATAAGAATACAAATGGTGATGACCATCCCATAGCCTTCTTTTCAAAAGTAATGAGAGATGATGAACTCAGGTATGATATTATTGAAAAACAAGATTATGCCTTAATTCAAGCCCTCAAAGCCTTTAGAACCTATGTCCTGCATTCACACATTACATCTTTTGTCCCTAATCATGTTGTTAAAACTGTCTTGACTCAACCTAACACTGATGGGAGAAGAGGGAGATGGATTGCTAAAATCCTTGAATTTGACCTTGAAATAAAAACCACAAAGCTAGTAAAAGGCCAAGACATGGCCAAATTGTTAGTTGAATCCAACTGCAAAGTGTTGGGGATAAATTTGGTCTCTGAAATGTCATTAGGGGAGAATCCACAAGAACCTTCCTCCATGTCACCAGGGGAGAATCCATAAGAAACTTCCTCCATGTCATCAGGGCAGAATTCACAAGAACCTTCCATAACAACAAAGGAGAATCCACAAGAACCTCCTCCTTCAGATCAAGCCATTCTTGTTCATATAGATCAAAAATATCTACTTTCTGATAGGTATTCTAATATTGTACAGTTTCTTAGAAATTTTCAATGTCCAGCTGAGCTAAATTTGAAACAGTGCAAAGCTCTCAAGCTTAAAGTAGTGAAATAATGCATTATTAATGTTAATCCATATTGGAAATACCCTCTTAATATCCTTCTTATGTGTTTAACTGAAAATGAAAGAGAAGGTATTATATATCAGTTCCATGCAGGGTTTTGTGGTGGACACGATGCCTAGAGAGAAACAACTTACAAAATTCTAAAGGTCGGTTTCTATTGGCCCACACTTTTCAAAGAAGTTGGGGCAAGAGTAAGAAGTTACAAAAAATGTAAACTGTCTGTAGGAAAACAGAAACTGATGGCACTTCCTTGGTTCCAGTATCATTTGATTCTCCTTTTCTTCAATGGGGATTAGACTTTATAGGGGAAATTCATCCATAGTCAAGCAATCAACATAGATGGATTTTAACTGCCACGAACTATTTTACCAAGTGGGTAGAAACCATATCGGTGAAGAATGTTACTGATACTGCTATAATTAAATTTCTTGAAGAAAACATCATGTCAAGATTTGGATTTCCTCAACAGATTGTTACAGATAATGCAACAACTTTCAGTAGTGTCAAGATGATTGAATTCTGTCAAAAGTATTCAATCCTTTTACATCATTCTACATCATTCTACACCAAATTTGACAACCTCTGGTTTGTTCCATTCAACATTGTAGAAGTAAAATGGAACAATACATTTAATTTACAAAATCTGGAAGGAGAGTATTCTTCATTGCCATCCAATGGGAGATACCTGAAACACTAAATTCAGTATTGATTCTTCATTCATTCCATTCATCATCTATAAATATTCGGAGAGTTTACTTTTTTTGAAAATTGCAAGTGAGTATCTATTTCAGCAAAGACTCCATAGCCCGAGGAGAAGGCACATGGATCTGCTCGTTCTCTACATCCCACAGGGGGAAGCAGTCCCCAGCTGGAGTCGATGTTGTAACATTATCTAATTTTGATAAGTTAGCATATTAGTTAAATGATTTAAAAAAAAAATTAAGATAGGATATGGATGCAAAAGAATAAAAAGTTAAAATGTTAGGAAAATTTGATGTTTTATAAGCATCCATATCAATAAAATGTTAGGATTTAGCTACTCTAAATAAAGAAGGCAAAGGAAAATAAAATGTTAGGGAAGCAAAAGAAAAGGAAAGCTTCATTTTATGTTTTTGAAAATGCACAGGTTGCGAGTCTAAATGCGCCATAATCAAACTTCCATTGTGTTTTCATATGCAGAAGAATTTGAAAGACGAGTGAAGATTACTCTAAGGTTTATATGCTTACTTTGAATATTAACACTATCCCAAGTTTTAAAAAACCTATAACCTAAGAATTAATCTCATATTTCCCCTCCGCTAATTCATTCTCTTCATATCATTTTCCTAAAGTTCATATCCCCCTTTTTTTCATATTTCCCGACATCACATTAATGTCGACTCCCAACCCCACCAATCCATCCCATCACATCATGTTAAGCCTCCATGATTTCACTTTTCATCTCCACCTATCACTTCTCATTTGACAACCCTCATGCCATTTCGCCATCCGAGCTTTACCACCAGGGGGGGTTCGAAATGGGCAGTATACCAAACCGCGCCCTCCCCTACATGGCAGCTCCACAGTGTTTCATAACACCCATGAGAAAAACTACAAACCGCTCAGCCCCCCCCCCCCCCACCCCCCAAAAAGTTGAATACCTCATTCCCGATACCGCTTCCTTGATCGTTGCAAGTCTGCCATTCCTCTGTTGCCACCTCATCTGCCTGTTAACCCCATTAAATGATATCCATTCCCTCCATAATCAATCTATTAAGCATTTAATTTTCTTAATATTTAACTGAACAAACCCACGCCATCAACGGAAAACCAGAACTCCTATATAAACCTTCTTCTTGTCTATTTACAGGTTACATAATCCTTGTTTTATCACTGCCATTACTTTGATTACAGGTTGCTCACCAGACCCCAACATTATCAACTACCAGCGACACTATCGGCTTGATCATTTTCAAATTATTCCTTTTGTTCCTGGCCCCAGAAATATCTATCTATCCGTGAATTGTCTCCTTTCCCAATCAAGTTTTCACTATCAGCCTTAGCCATCATGCCTCCCAAGGACAAAGGACTAGAGGAAATCGTTAATCCTCTAATTTATCCTCCTGTAGATCTTCATCATATCCCTATGGTTGATAGAGACTACAAGATCCATGAAATAATTTGTGAGCTCAACCTCTTCGAGATGTACTGCTAGATCAAAGATAAATACATTGACAAATCAGATGATATCCATATTTGGGAGTCAAACCTACCTCATTACATCTTCGTACCCGCAACACTCTTGATTTCATTAGAAAGTGTCATGCCTCGTATATGCCAAGTAAAAAGGGTCATAGTCAATCCCAATGGACACATTTTGTTCACCATAACCCCTCAGGCTATTGATCAAATTACGCAAGCCCCCACAGTCAACAATGCGACTCCATTTTCCTATGAAGCTCTTGTTGAAATATACTAGAAATTAGACTTTGCTAAGAGAGCCCAAACTCTTGAATTATTCTTATCACAAGATGATGCATTACCAAAAAAAAATCCTCCTTATCCCTCATCCATATTCCCTGAGATAGCCAAGCAGATAATCACTGCCATTTCCTATCTCCTTGGCTACTATTCTGACCAAATGGTAGATGAGGCCATTATAGGATTTTTATCCTTCTTTTCTAATGATGATAAGCCCTCAATTATGTTCAGTTTAGGCCATTTTCTTGCAGAGTCTATTCATAAACAAATGGTTAAGTTTCCTACAGAGGAGGTATTCAAATATGCCTATGTCTTAGTCTACATGTTCCTATATTTTCAGGGGGACAACATGAACTTGTCATTGTTGAAGCTAGATGAGAAAGGAAACCAGCAGTCGGTCATTTTCTCGACCACTCTGGTTATGAAAGAACAGAAAAAATATACTTACAAATAGTTTACAGAGATGTTTGTCCATCCAGCCATAAGCCACCTAAGTAGTAGAACCGAACCAAGGATTAGTGAAGAAATCAAGAAGGTATTGCAGCTATCAGAACAGGTACAAACAGGAGATTGGTACTTATATGAGAATTACACAGAGATAAGGATTTTTGGATGTGAGTTTCCACCATATAAGCTACCAAAATTCATATTTTTGCCTTGGAATACATCGGGAAGATGATCAACATGGATGAAGTCCATTTCGTTGCTACCAAGAAAAAGTCTCAGTTCAAGATAAAAATGCAGGTTGGTCCATTCATTTGCAACAACAGGTCAAGAGGCTGACAAACTACTCAGGGAAATGAAGTTTAATCTTTGTTTTACCTGGTCCTATGATCCATTAGGGATAATTTCTAGATTGAGGGTAGAAACCAAGTCTACTCATGTCTCCTCATAAACAGTGCAAACTCCTACAATGCAAGAAAAGATAGCCAAGAGGAGTAGAGAGGAAGAGTCTCCTTTACGGACTGATATCTTTAGTGAGGGATTTAAAATCATGTACAGAAAGAAGGCTAAGCTTAGCTCCAAACTAAGTCTTAGCAAAGAGTCAGAGCAGCAAACTCTCATCACCACTTATGAGCCTCTTGTATCTCCATTAGCAGGTGATCAGTCTTCACAGTCTCCTACCACTTCTACGACCTCACAAGAGCAGCAACAGATTATGCACACAGGTACATCTACTTCAAGCAAGCCAAAGAAGAGCATCATGAATGTCTTCAAGGAAATAAAGGTCAAAAATGAAGCCTTGAAGATAAACACATACAACCAATTTTGGAATCAAACCTTTAGTGCCCAAAGCAGGCTACTTTCAGCCTTTGACTCAGAGAAGGGGAAAATGCAAATGGCATTCCTTCATGCACAAGTTCCTCAGCCCAAAGGAGCATTAGATTATAAGAAGACATATTTTGACTTTGATATCAAGGAAATACATCCTATTGACCAAATGGAGATGCATAAACAGACTGGAGAAATGATTTTCTCTACTGTAACTAGCACAGCTATGACCTTGTCCAAGCTACAGGTGACACTAGAAAATGTCAAGTCACAACTAAAGATGGAGAAAGTTTTTGCTCTTGCCAAAGATACCAAGATTAAACCCTTGGAAGATTTGGTAATTAAATTTGGTTATGATCATGCAAACATCAATGTTGTAGAAGAGCTGATCAAAAAGAAGAATTTGGATATAACAACACTAAGGAAATAGTTGAAACTCCCAGCTACTGAAGATCCTCTAGCGAAGGATATTGTAGAAACAGAAACTGAAAAGGCAAACATGATGAAACTCATCATAGAACATATTGCTCAGCTGAAACAAATGGAGACGGAGATGGAGAAATTAATCAAGGAAAAGGAGAAGGATGCTAAAAAGACTGCTCGTTTAGAAGCACTTCCCATCACATTCATTCTGACTGCAATATCAGCTACCACCAGTACAAGAGAGGTTGCAGACCAGTTAGCTAGTGTCGTTCAAAATATGTCCCGACAGACTGAAGAGATTAAGAAACTATAAGATCAAGTAAAACTACTAGAGGATCATCAAAAGAAGTGTGACATTTTTCATGCAGCAAAGCTTCAGAGAGCTCAGAATCAAGTTGAGGCATGGAAGAAATCAACCACTGAATCTTCCATTGGTTACACGCTTGGTAGTGTCAAAGAGATTATCTAGAACAACATCATGTAGGAGATTGATGAGATTTGACCATTTATACAGATCATTTTTTAGCAAAAGGAGTTAATGGAAAAGGCAAACCAGACAATTGCCAATATAAATGCTCAACTCGGAGAGATGCCTTCTTCATCCAACAACATAATAAGTTTTCTCAATTGTAAGAGCAAGTATGAATTGGATGATCTAGGAGTGGATGAAAACACTAAAACCATTCTGGAGGTAAAGAAAGTCCTGACTAAAATGAACCTGGTAGGACAGTTAACTGATAAGTGTCCCACTCTGGGAATTGCAGTTAACAAGTTTTTCACAAGAATTGATGCCTTAAACAAGAAGGGTCTTTGTTCATTGTTTGTCATCAATGATAAGCTAATGACCAGAGAGGATTACTTGAAGAAGCTGTAGGACATTTCCAAGGACACATCCAAGTCCTCCAATATCAAAGGTTCCATGATAAGCAGGGCATTTTACGAGGTCGTCAGTAACATATGTTTTATTCAGAATGAGATAAAACATATTTTTTTTGTAAAACCAACTTTTTCCAAGTATACTGAGGTAGATGAAATCTACCATAGAGTAACTAAAATATCCATTCCAAATGGAGAATGGTGGGAAAATTTGTGTGAATATCAAGATTAGAAGACAGATCAGCTCGGCCAACGCAGCACCAGAACAGTGGCCACTCAGCAATAGTTTTCCATCAAAGCAAGGCCAGATGTTCAGATTCATTCTTTTGGACCGAATTGATTCTCTTTCTGTTGAATGTTAAGTAATAATAGCATCCCTCATTACTCAGGCATTGATTGTAATATTTTGTATTTTTGTTTAAATACTTCATTATGTCGAAGTAATCAGGGTTGCACCCTTGAGCTAGTTACCAGACATATTTGTACTAATCTGGAGCATTTTTATTGAATAAAAAATTCTGGATTTACTTCATATGGCTTGTCTCTCTGTGAGTTATTTTCTTATTGTTGAAAATAGCAACAAGAAATGCTAAATATAGAAGTGCTAAATTTAGTACTGCTATAAATAGCATTTCGAGATACCTTCCTATTTTAGTTAGTCCCTGAACTAAAATAGAGAAGTAAAAATTTGAATTTTGATCTTAGCAGTTGTTTGTAAAATAACTAATTATTCATCTTGAGTTAATTTAGTTTTAGAAAAATCAAACATGAAGTCTATGTGGGGACATGCAACAGTTTCTCCATTGATTGAGGAATTTATCCATCAGTTAAAGAGATAAGGATGAGTTGTAATATTGAGTTGTAATTAGTTGGCTCAGTTAACTGAGTCAAATCCAATTAGATTAATTCAAATAGTTTGTTGAACTTATTGCGAGTTCAGTTAGTTAATGCATGCATGCATGTAACTGTTGTACTTCAAATAAATGAATATTATCTCATAAATAACTCATGCATGTCAATCAGATAGAGACCCAGTTGAGATTAGATGGAGGGATAGTGTACTATTAGTTGTAGGAATATTCCATTGTGAATATCTCTTGCATGCAGAAGGAATTCATTCCTTGGAGATTGCGCAGTTACTTCTTCAGTTTAGTGAGTGTGTGATGAGGCCAATCGCACATGTGGCATTATTGGACCCCAAGAAAAATTGCACAAGGAAATAGGAGGCTTAGAGGGCTAAGGAAAGGCATATCTTGTGTCTACTAAGTCTGTGAGTTGTATTGTTTGATTGCAAAGAGAGCAGGATAGCTTGAGAGTTGATTCTTTTTGTGACTTGAACATATTTCCGCTTGTATGATAATACAGAGATTGGGGTTTTAGGCTGAGGCTTTCCCCGGGTTATTCTTCTGTGTTCGTGTGTTATTGATTTCTCATTCTTAGTTATATGTGTTCTATTTGATCTTGCTTGTATTCGATTAAGCTTTCGCAAAGTTTGTTGTAGAAGTAGATCTTGTATTTTGCTTTAATATATTGCATAATTTGTTGATTTATAGTGGGAATTTATACATTGTATCGGACCAAAGGTGACCAAAGTGAAAAACAACATACAAGAAGGGAGAATTTCAAAGTTTGAGGTTCCTGAATATAGAAATCGAGTTCTTATCACATCTCAATTTCACCAATTGCATTCAATGGTTTAAGACTCGAGTATGCCCTTGATGGCAGCTCGAATTTTATAGCCTGGAAGGATCACATGGAAGCAGTATTAGAGGATAACGGTTTAAAGGACTTCATTGATCAAGAAGTCCCCAAGCTGACTAATGCTACAGAATTGGTGGAATGGAAGAAATGTGTGGCTAGAGCAAGGAGAATCCTTCTGGAGGGAGTTCGAGACCACATAGTCTCGAGTCTCCATGGGAAGGAGACACCATTTTTGATGTGAAAAACATTGAAAGATCTATATCAGAACAGCAGTGATCAGAGGAAGTTGACACTGAAAGACAAGCTTCAGAAAATCAAGTGTGAAAAGGGTGACATGATCTCTACATATCTAAACAAGCTCACCATCTGTAGGGATGAGCTTGGAAGTGTAGGGATCATGATTGTTGATGATGACATGGTGAGTCTTGCACTCCTCGGTCTTCCTAAGAGTTGGCATAGCTACCAAGACTCGGTTAATGGAAGAGAAAAACTTCCAGATTGGGAACGACTTTGGTCGGATCTGATGCAGGGGGAGATAAGAAGAAGCACCAAAGATGGATCCTCATCAAAGCAAGATGATGAGGAAAATCTAGCCTTAGTGAGTAAGGCGAGGAAAGGGAAAGGGAAGGCGTCCCATCCCAAATTCGGTCCTTCCCACGGTGGGAATAAGTTTGACAAATCGAAAGTGCAATGCTTTCATTGTCATTAAGTGGGTCATTATGCTATGAATTGTCCACAGAAGAAATCCAAGAAGGGTTCCTCGAAGGGATCTGATGGTGAGGCATTGGCCTCACAGTTTGAGTTGGATTTCTCACTTATCACATGCATGGTTTCATCCATGGTGGGATGTGTGTGGTACCTAGACAGTGGAGCTTCATTCCACATGTCAGGTGACAAGAATATTTTCATTACCTTGGAGGAAAAGGATCTCTAGATGTGTATCAAGATGGGCGATGATGGAAAGTACTGTGTTTGAGGTGAAGGTAAGATTTTGTTTCAAAGGGAGCATGGAGATCCCCTCACCCTGACTAATGTAAAGTATGTACCGGGTTTGAAGAAGAATCTTGTGTCTGTCGCTATGCTAGAAGATAAAGGCTATGATGTAGTGTTTAATAAAGGAAAGGTATTCCTGAGGCATATCGGTACTGGACAGACCAAGCGAATCCAGATTTGAGTAAAGAATATCTACAAGATGGAGGTAGGCGACTGTGATGCATTAAGTTCCAAAGCTGAGATGGTGCAGAGCCAATATGTTGGTGAGCTATGGCATAGAAGGCTGGGCCACTTGCACCATGGAACCTTGAAGATCATGCAACAGATTTCTACCAGACTTCCCAAGGGAAAATTGGAGCAGACGAATACATGAAAAGGTTGTACCTTGGGTAAGTATGTGAAATATTCCTTTCTGGATCAAGACAGTAGAGCTGGAGCAATCCTGGAGCGAGTTCACTCAGATGTTTATGGACCCTTCTCTACAACCTCCACCGCTAAACAAAGGTACTATGTTATTTTTATTGATGATTTTTCTCGTAGATGTTGGATCTACTTTATGCAAAAGAAGGATCAGACCTTCTTGAGGTTTTGTAAGTTTAAAGCCTTGGCAGAGAAAGAATCTAGAAAGAAAATAAAAGCCTTGCGTAGCGACAATGGTGGAGAGTATGTCTCCCAATAGTTTAAATACTTCTACACTGCAGAAGGAATTAAACGAGAATTGACGGCACCCCATAACCCACAGCAGAATGGGATGGCCAAAAGGAAGAATAGATCGATTGTGGGAGCATCTTAAGCTATGTTGCATGAACAAAGCCTACCACTTCATTTGTGGGCTGAGGCATTCAATACAGCAATATACTTGCAGAACAGAAGCCCGCACCGTATATTGGGAATGAAGACACAAATAGAGGCCTTTTCCGGGAGGGACCAGATGTGAGTCACTTCTGAATCTTTGGATCATCAGTTTATTGTCATGTGACCAAAGATGTCCGGAAGAAGCTAGATCCAACAGCTGAGTTGGGAATACTTGTGGGGTACACTGATACACCCCACAACTATCAAGTGTACTTTCCTACTAGTCAGAGGATAGTGGTACATAGGGATCTGAAGTTCGACGAGCAGAAAGCCATGCAAGTATCACTTGAGAGGGAGCTCAAGTTGCATGCAGAGGAGTAACTTTCAGTTCCTAATGAGGAGGAGCCTCAGATTGATGCGGAGCAGCCGCATGCAGAGGATCCGGAAGTGGAGACATCCACTCATGTTGAGACTTCCAGAGATGGGCGGAAACATTCAAGGAAAGCTGACAAGTTGATGTTGGATGCGCAGGAGAATGTAGGACAGCCATCTTCTCAGCACAGACAGAGGAGGTCGCCCGAGCAGTACACTGGGTACATGGCCCTGGTTGGGGAGTGTGCAGAATCCGAACCTTCTTCATTCGAGGAGGCAGTGCAGCAACTAGTCTGAGTTGATGCAATGGTAGAGGAGTATGACTCTATCATTTGGAACAGTGTGTGGGATGTTGTCCCAAGACCTCAGGGCAAGTCAGTGGTTAGTTCCAAATGGATTTACAAGGTAAAGCAGGCAGCTGATGGTATTTTTGAGAAACATAAGGCAAGGTTTGTTGCGTGTGGTTTCTCACAGGTCGAGGGGATCAACTATGATGAGACCTTTTCTCTTGTAGAAAGGTACTCATCTATCAGATCGATGTTGGAACTATCATCTCAGATGGGTTGGAAGATCCATCAGATGGACGTGAAGACAACATTACTTAATGGGAATATTGAGGAGGAGGTGTACATTGAGCAACTAGAGGGTTTCGAGACCTTTGACCATGAGTCGCATATGTGCCGACTCAAGAGGGCTTTGTATGGGCGGAAGCAAGCACCCCGTGCTTGGTACACTAGGATCAACAGCTAATTCACCGGGTTGGGCTTCACCAAGAGTGAAGCAGATGCGAACCTTTACCACATCATAGTAGAAGGTAAATCATTGATCATTGTTCTTTATGTCGATGATATGATTTTGACAGGTGATGATCAGCTGATACAGTCTTGAAACTAGGACCTTGCAAGAGAGTTTGAAATGAAAGACATGGGTCTTATGCACTACTTTCTAGGCATGGAGATGTGGCAGAAAGATGGTGAAGTATTTGTGTCTCAAGGAAAGTATGCCAATGAGATACTCAGGCACTTTCACATGGAGAAGTGCAAGCCCATGCAGACTCCTCTAGCTGGGAATTGGAGGAACGAGGATGCTACTTCAAGTGAGGTAGTAGCTGCTACTGTGTATTGACAGCCAGTGGGTTCACTTATGTATCTGGTGAACACACGATCTGACTTATTCTTTGCGGTGAACCAACTGAGTCAAGTTATGGTTCAGCCTACCAAGTTGTTTTGGAAGGTAGTGAAGCATGTGCTGAGATACCTCAGAGGCATATCTCAGTTCAGATTGTGGTACAGACGGATAGAGGGAGTGAAGCTTCAAGGCTTCACAGATGCGGATTGGGCAAGGAGTCCATTAGACCGGAAGAGCACTTCTAGAGGAATCTTCAACCTTGGTTCAGTTGCAGTTTCCTGGTACAACAGGAAATAGAGGTTAGTTGCACTTAGCTCAACAGAGGTTGAATACATGGCTACTAGTTAGGCTGCATGTGAGCCCATTTGGATGCGGAATATTCTAGTGGGATTGTTTGGTCAGAGGATGGATCCAACTGTGATCTACTGTGATAATTAGAGTTGTATCAAACTCTCTGAGAATCCAGTTTTTCATGACAGGTCCAAGCACATTGATATCTGGTATCACCATATTTGAGACTGCGTGGTCAAGAGGATCATGTTGTTGTTGTATGTTTCGACCAAGGAATAGGATGCAGATATTTTGACTAAGGCATTGTCAAAATGCAAGTTCGAGTTCCATAGAGACAGGATTGGGGCTACTAATAATCCATTTCTTGTTGAGAGGGAGTGTTGAAAATAGCAACAAGAAATGTTAAATATAGATGTGCTAAATTTAGTACTGCTATAAATAGCATTTCGAGATACCTTCCTATTTTAATTAGTCCCTGAACTAAAATAGAGAAGTAAAAATTTGAATTTGATCTTAGCAGTTGTTTGTAAAATAATTAATTAATTTATCTTGAGTTAATTAGTTGTAGAAAATCAAACATGAAGTCTATGTGGGGACATGCAATAGTTTCTCGAGTGATTGAGGAATTTATCCATCAGTTAAAGAGATAAGGATGAGTTGTAATATTGAGTTGTAATTAGTTGGCTTAGTTAACTGAGTCAAGTCCAGTTAGATTAATTCAAACAGTTTGTTGAATTAATTGTGAGTTCAGTTAGTTAATGCATGCATGCATGTAACTGTTGCACTTCAGATAACTAAATATTCTCTCATAAATAACTCATGCATGTCAGTTCAGACAGAAACCCAGTTGAGATCAGACGGAGGGACAATGTACTATCAATTGCAAGAATATTCCATTGTGAATATCTCTTGCATGCAGAAGGAATTCATTCCTTAGAGATTGTGGAGTTACTTCTTCAGTTTAGTGAGTGTGTGATGAGACTGACCACACAGGTGGCATCATTGGACCCCAAGAAAAACTGCGCAAGGAAATAGGAGGCTTGGAGGGCTGAGGAAAGGCATATCTTGTGTCTACTCAATCTGTGACCCATATTGTTTGATTGTAGAGAGAGCAGGATAGCTTGAGAGCTGATTCTTTTTGTAACTTGAACATATTTCCACTTGTATGATAATACAAAGATTGGGGTTTTAGGCTGAGGCTTTCCCCAGGTTATTCTTCTATGTTCATGTGTGATTGATTTCTCATTCTCAGTTATATGTGTTCTATTTGATCTTGTTCATATTTGATTAAGCTTCCGCAAAGTTTGTTGTAGAAGTAGATCTTGTATTTTTCTTTAGTATATTGCATAATCTGTTGATTTACAGTGGGAATTTCTACACTTATGTTTTTCATTATGTATTCCTCACATAATTTATTTCATTTATAGTCATCCGATTGAAAATTTAACTCAATTCGGTTTCATTTTGAATCCGGTGTGAAGTTGCAGTTTAATTAAGAAATCAATTTACAGGACTATTTGTTCTTTAAAATTCCTCTTTGAATTTAAATTGCACAAGAATTCTAAAATGACTTGATTATATTTTGTTAATTAGGAAAACACAGTTTTCTCAATTTCTACTTGTAAATGGTGAAATACTCTATCTGAGTATTAAAACATTTATATTTCTCTATATTCTTCTTATCCATCACATTCAAAATCAAAATAATCATATGTATTTAAAGAACAACCTTTTGTTTTATTAGAGATCTTTCTAAGTTTAAAGCACTTGTTAAAAAGTAGTTCACTAGTCATCCAACCATTAAAATCAAACAAATATTTTAAATTCTTTGGCATAGCCAATTGACCTTAGGTTATCTCAAAGGACAACAGGGCGCTTGATCTCATCTCAAACAATTGTAGGACATGTTTCATCTATCTTCACACTAGACTCACTTTAGTATTTTTAGCTCATCTGATCACAATCTGAAATACAAATTTTGTCTCAAACATTCGCAACATCAAACTCTCAAACTTAGCCTCAACATATATACTCAATGTCACACCCTAACTGCATCAAAATATAACTCATCATAACAAAGACTCTCATGACATGACCCTAGCAGACATCTTACTATCATCCCAACCAACAACATACAACCATACTATAACTCTACTCATCAAAACTCAAATAATATCAACATGCATCTCATCAAGCCCTAGACACCATCAACACTTCTCTAACAAATCCTTTGTTAAACACTCAACTACATACATGATCATTATAATACTCATCTCAATACATCACTAGCAATGGGACACACCTTAGTAAAATCAATAACTTACAACTACAATATACTTAATGTGTCATATATTCATGGCAAACTACAAGAAATACATCATTGCCACTTCTTCAAAAATATTTCCCCTACAACATACTATTAACACACAAACAATAGCCAACCATTAATCTTTGCCCATACTCTGTCAATGATCTCTACACATTATCCACCAAATCGCACCAGCAACCACTGCACCATATAGAGAAATAAATTAAGGCTACAAATATGCAGGACTTCACACAATCTCAAGCTCCCACAACCCACAACAACACTCAAAATTTTAGATCAGTCCAACGTATAATGTATGCTCATCACTCTAACCCACATATCAACTTTTATGTATCTTGATTAGTTCAATACGCAGTGTCATGCGGAAAGAGTTATTTTTGCTGACAAAACTAACCTCCCTAGGAGTCTAAGACTCTCTAGTGACAAACAAGACAATTAAGAGCAATCCTTCT